>CAUYLG010065745.1:0-60556 GCA_963573385.1 Cacajao melanocephalus
TGGTAGCTTGATGGGGATAGCATTGATCTATAATTGGGCAGTATGGCCATTTTCACAATATTGAGTCTTCCTAATCATGAGCATGGAATGTTTTTCCATCTGTTTGTGTCCTCTCTTATTTCCTTGAGCAGTGGTTTGTAGTTCTACTTGAAGAGGTCCTTTATATCATTTGTTTGTTGTATTCCTAGGTATTTTATTCTCTTTGTAGCAATTGTGAATGGGAGTTCACTCAAGATTTGTCTCTCTTTTAGTCTGTTATTGGTGTATAGGAATGCTTGTGATTTTTGCACATTGATTTTGTATCCTGAGACTTTAGTGAAGTTGCTTATCAGCTTAAGGTGATTTTGGGCTGAGACAATGGGGTCTTCTCAATATACAAACATGTTGTCTGCAAATAGAGACAATTTGACTTATTCTTTTCCTAGTGAAATACGCTTTATTTCTTTTTCTTGCTTGATTGCTCTGGCCAGAACTTGCAATACTATGTTGAATAGGAGTGCTGAGAGAGGGTACCCTTGTCTTGTGCCAGTTTTCAAAGGGAATGCTTCCAGTTGTTGCCCATTCAGTATGATATTGGCTTTAGGTTTGTCATAAATAGCTTTTATTATTTTGAAATACATTCCATTGATACCTAGTTTATTGAGAGTTTTTAGCATAAAGGGCTGTTGAATTTTGTCAAAGGCCTTCTCCACATCTGTTGAGATAATCATGTGTTTTTTTGCCTTTGGTTCTGTTTATGTAATGGATTACGTTTATAGATTTGTGTATGTTAAACCAGCCTTGCATCTCAGGGATGAAGCTGACTAGATCATGATGGATAAGGTTTTTCATGTGCTGTTGGATTCAGTTTGCCAGTATTTTCTTGAGGATTTCTACATCAATGTTCATCGTGGATATTAGCCTGAAATTTTCTTTTTTAGTTGTGTCTCTGCCGGGTTTTGGTATCAGAATGATGTTGGTTTCATAAAATGAGTTAGGGAGGATTCCCTCTTTTTGTTTTTTTTTGGAATAGTCTCAGAAGGAATAGTACCAGCTCCTCTTTGTACTTCTGGTAGACTTCGGCTGTGAACCTGTCTGGTCCTGGACTTTTATTGGTTGGTAGGCTATTAATTGCTGTCTCAACTTCAGGCCTTGTTGCGGGTCTATTCAGGGATTCAGCTTCTTGCTGGTTTAGTCTTGGGAGGGTGTAGGTGTTCAAGAATTTATCCATTTCTTCTAGATTTACTGGTTTATTTGCATAGAGGTGTTTGTAGTAATCTCCGATCATAGTTTGTATTTCTGTGGAATCAGTGGTGATATCCCCTATATCATTTTTTATTGCATCTCTTTGATTCTCCTCTCTTTTCTTTTTTATTAATCTGGGTAGCGATCTATCTATTTTGTTGATCTTTTCAAAACATCAGCTCCTGGATTTGTAGGGTTGTGGTTTTTTTTTTTTTTTTTTTTTTTTTTTTTTTGTGTGTGTTGTTGTGGTTGGGTTTTTTTATATAAAAATAAGTTGTTGAATTTATTTATTTATTTATTATATTATTGTAACTTTTTAAATTTTTTTAAAATTAAAAAACATCACCCCCTGGTTTTTTTGGGGTGTTTTTTTTTTTTTTTTTTTTTTTTTTTTTTTTGTGTGTGTGTGTGTGTGTGTGTGTATGTTTCTATCTCCTTCAGTTCTTCTCTGATCTTAGTTATTTCTTATCTTCTGCTAGCTTTTGAATTTGTTTGATCTTGCTCCTCCAGTTCTTCTAATTATGACATTATGGTGTCGAGTTTTAGATCTTTCATTGCTTCTCATGTGGGCTTTTAGTGCTATAAATTTCCCTCTAGACATTGCTTTAAATGTGTCCCAGTATACATTGTGTCTTCATTCTCATTGGTTTTGAAGAACATGTTTATTTCTGCCTTCATTTCATTATTTATCCAGTAGTCATTCAGAAGCAGGTTGTTCAGTTTCCATGTAGTTGTGCATTTTTACATGAGTTTCTTAATCCTAGTTCTAATTTGATTGTGCTGTGATCTGAGAGACTGGTTGTCCTGATGTCTGTTCTTCTGCATTTGCTGATGAGTGATTTACTTCCAATTATGGGGTCAATTTTAGAGTAAGTGCAATGTTGTGCTGAGAAGAATGTATATTCTGTGGATTTGGGGTAGAGAGTTCTGTAGATGTCTGTTAGGTTTGCTTGGTTCAGATCTGAGTTCAAGTCCTGGATATCCTTGCTAATTTTCTGTCTCATTGATCTGTCTAATATTGACAGTGGAGTGTTAAAGCCTCCCACTATAATTGTGTGGGAATCTAAGTCTCTTTGTAGGTCATGAAGAACTTGCTTTATGTATCTGGGTACTCCTGTATTGGGTGAATATATATTTAGGATAGTTAGCTCTTCCTGTTGCATTGATCCCTTTACCGTTATGTAATGCCCTTCTTTGTCTCTTTTGATCTTTGTTGGTTTAAAGTCTGTTTTACCAGAGACTAGGATTGCAACCCCTCCTTTTTTTTTTTTTTTTTGCTCTCCATTTGCTTGGTAAATCTTCCTCCATCCCTTTATTTTGAGCTTTTGTGTATCCTTTCATGTGAGATGCATTTCCTGGATACAGCACACCGATGGGTTTTGGCTTTTTATCCAATTTGTCAGTCTGTGTCTTTTGAATAAGGCATTTAGCTCATTCACATTTAAGGTTAATATTGTTATGTGTGAATTTGATCCTGCCATCTTGATGCTAGCTGGTTGTTTTGCCCATTAGTTGATTCAGTTTCTTCATTGTGTTGGTGGTCTTTACAATTTAGTGTTTTTGCAGTGGCTGGTACCAGTTGTTCCTTTCCATGTTTAGTGCTTCCTTCAGGAGTTCTTGTAAGGAAGGCCTGGTGGTGATGAAATCTCTCAGCAATTGTTTGTCTGTAAAAGATTTTATTTCTCCTTTGCTTATGAAGCTTAGTTTGGCTGGATATGAAAT
Organism: Cacajao melanocephalus; assembly: GCA_963573385.1. Taxonomy (NCBI): domain Eukaryota; kingdom Metazoa; phylum Chordata; class Mammalia; order Primates; family Pitheciidae; genus Cacajao; species Cacajao melanocephalus. The sequence goes on from CAUYLG010065745.1 coordinate 2,947, forward strand.
TCTTGGTTGAAAATTCTTTAAGAATGTTGAATATTGGCCCCCACTCTCTTTTGGCTTGTAGGGTTTCTGCCGAGAGATCCGCTGTTAGTCTGATGTGCTTCCCTTTGTGGGTAACCCAGCCTTTTTCTCTCGCTGTCCTTAGCATTTTTTCCTTCATTTCAACCCTGGTGAATCTGACAAACATGTGCATTGGGGTTGCTCTTCTTGAGGAATATATTTGTGGTGTTCTCTGTATTTTCTGAATTTGAACGTTGGCCTGCCTTGCCAGGTTGGGAAAGTTCTCCTGGATAGTATCTTGAAGAGTGTTTTCCAACTTAGTTTCATTCTCCCTGTCACATTCAGGTACATCTATCAAACGTAGATTTGGTCTTTTCACATAATCCCATATTTCTTGGAGGCTTTGTTCATTTCTTTTCACTCTTTTTTTTTTCCTCTAATCTTACCTTCTCATTTTATTTCATTGAGTTAATATTCAATCTCTGATACCTTTTCTTCTGCTTGATTGATTTGGCTATTGAAACATGTATGCTTTGTGAAGTTCTTGTGCTGTGTTTTTCAGCTGCATCAGGTCGTTTATGTTCTTCTCTATGATGGTTATTCTAGTTAGCATTTTGTCTAACCGTTTTTCAAGGTTCTTGGTTTCTTTGCATTGGGTTAGACCTTGCTCCTTTAGCTCAAAGAAGTTTGTTATTACCCACCTTCTGAAGCCTGCTTCTGTTGATTCGTCAAACTCATTCTCCATTCAGTTTTGTTCCCTTGCTGGTGAGGAGTTGTGATCCCTTGGAGGAGAGGAGGCATCCTGTTTTTTTGTGATTTCTGCCCTTTTGCTCTGGTTCCTTCCCATCTTCGTGGATTTATCTGCCTTTGGTCTTTGAAGTTGGCGACTTTTGGATGGGGCCTTTCAGTGGATGTCCTTTCTGTTGATGTTGAAGCTATTGCTTTCTGTCTTTTAGTTTTCCTCTAACAGTCAGGCCCCTCTGCTGCAGGACTGCTAGAGGTCCACTCCAGACCCTGCTTGCCTGGGAATCATCTGCAGGGGCTGCAGAACAGCAAAGATTGCTGCCTGTTCCTTCCTCTGGTAGCTTCATCCAAGAAGGGTACCTGCTACATGTCAGCCAGAGCTCTTCTGTATGAGGTGTCTCTTAGGATATATGGGGGTCAGGGAGCCTCTTGAGGAGGCAGTCTGTCCCTTATCAGAGCTCAAGTGCTGTGCTGGGAGCTCCATTGCTCCCTTCAGAGCTGCTGGGCAGGGACATTTAAGTCTGCTGAAGTGGAATTCACAACTGCCACTTTTCCCTGCTGCTCTGTCCTGGGAAGATGGGGCTTTATTTATAAGTCCCTGATGTGCTGCTGTCTTTTTTAGAGATGCCCTGCCCAGCAAGAAGGGAGTCTTATCAGTCTGCCTGCAGAGGTGTTGCTGAGCTGACGCAGGCTGTGCCCAGCTGCTGTGTAAACTTCCTGGCAACTTTGTTTACACAGGCAAGGTTAGAACCACCTCAGTAATGGCAGATGCCCCCTCCCCACCAAGCTCAAACATCCCAGGTCGAGCTCAGACTCCTGTGCTGGCTGTGAGAATTTTAAGCCAGTGAGTCTTGGCTAGCTGGTCTTTGTGAGGGTGGGACCCACCGAGCCAGATCACTTGACTCCCTGCCTTCACCCCCCTTTTTTTCAGGGGAAGGAGTGGTTCTGTTTCTCTGGCATTCCAGGTGCTGGCTAAAATGGCCATTCAGTTTTGTGGTGGAAACCCAGGGCACTGGTGTTATAGGCACCTGTGAGAATCTCCTGGTCTGAGGGTTATAAAGACCGTGGGTAAAGCACAGTATCTGAGCCGGAGTGCTGCTGTGTCCGGAAAAGTACCTAATGACTCTCCTTTGCTAGGAGGAAAGTTCTCCTGCCTCTTTCACTTTCCTGTTGAGGCAATGCTCCACCCTGCTCTGGTTTGCCCTCCTTGGGCTACACCCACCCACTGTCTAACCAGTTTCATTGAGATGAACCTGGTACCTTGGTTGGAAATGCAGAGACCACTCGCCTTCTGCGTTGCTCTCACTGGGAACTGCACTCTGGAGCTGTTCCTATCCAGCCATCTTGGTGGAAGTCCTGTGTTTCTTTAATATCAGTATTTTGAAAATTGTTTCAGGCTTTTCAGATATTTCTTCTTCACTGGAATCTGCTGAAAGAGAATTGTTGGGTTCCTTTGGAGGTGTCATGTTTCGTTTCTTCATGTTTCTTTTGTGCTTATATTGATGTCTGCACATCTATTCTTACACTTGCTTCTTCCAATTTTATGGGTTGGTTTTTGTAGGAAGCCTTTTCCTATAAATGTATCTGTAGTATTGGTTGGGTAAGGTACTTTGGCTTTGAAACCAGGGTGGGTGCAGTAGCGTAGTGTCCTTAGGGTTTCTTTGGCTATAATCAGCATCAGTGGTGTCTGTGAGTTTTTCAGTTGCTTAGGCTATGGTTGAGGTTTTGCTGGGCATAGGGATACCAGATGGGTCAGTCCTTGGTCCCCAGGTGGTATATGTGAGCATCAGTGGTAGTGAGTCCAGGCAGGCTGATCCTTAGGCCTCCAGGTAGCTTATTCAGGTGCCAGCAGTCACAGTGGTGGGCCCAGTGAGTGCCAATTTGTCTACTGCATCAGGGTTTTAGTTCTCAGAGTAGGCAAACTCTTCTGGCTTTTCAGGTCCCAGCTTCCCTTGACTGTGGCTCCTGAAAGATCACAGACTTTGCTATCCTGGCTGCAGTGCCAAAATTATAGAGACCAAGGGGAAACCTACCCCTTGCCCTCTGAAGATTCACTGAAAAATCAACTTTATTAGGAAAGGGAGAGTTGGGGAATGTAGACAATTCTTTTGCGGGACAGTAAATAATTATTAGGGAGAATGAATTCCTCTCCTCTCCACCATTTATTAAGGTATAACTGATTATTGAAAATTATATGTGTTTATGCTGTGTGTGATGTTTTGATATATGTATACACAAATTAATAAAGCAAGCTAGTTAACATATTCATGCTACATATACTTATCATTTTTTGTCATGAGAACATTAAGGTCTACTCTCAGCAATTTTCAAGTATACAGTACATTATTATTAACTACAGTCGCCATGCCTAACTATAGTCACCATGCCATACAGTAGATCTCCAGAACTTATTCATCCTGTCTACCTGAGATGTTTTACTTTTTGATCAACATCTCCCCATTCCCCCCATCCCAACCAACCCCAGTTCTTGGTAATCATCATTCTACTCTCTGATTCTATGAGTTCAGTGTTTTTTAGTTTTCACATTTAAGTGATATCATGAAGTATTTGTCTTTTTGTATCTGGCTTACACTTAGAATAATGTCCTCCAGAGTTATTTATGTTTTTGAAAATGACAGGATTTCCTTTTTTGAAAATCTGAGTATCAGTCCACTGTGTACACATACATTACTTTTTTAATGCATTCATTTTTCACTGGACTCTCGGGTTGTTTCCATATCTTGGCTATTGTGAATAATGCTACAATGAACATGGGAGTGTAGATATCTCTTTGACATACTGATTTCACATCCTTTGGATATGTACCTAGTAGTGAGATGACTGGATCATATGGTAGTTCTATTTTCAACTTTTTAAAGAAGGCTTTATACTGTTTTTTCAGTGACTGTACCAATATACATTCTCACCAAGACTGTACAAGACTGTTCCTATTTCTCCACACCTTCTCCAATTCCTATCTTTTGTCTTTTTGGGAATAGCCATTTTAACAGATGTAAGGTGATGTCTCATGGTAATTTTAATTTGTATTTCCCTGATGATTAGTGAGTGATGTTGAGCATTTTTTTTTTTTTGAGACAGAGTCTCACTCTGTCACCAGGCAGAGCATTTTTTAATATACCTATTGCCACTCAGTGTGTCTTCTCTTGAGCAATGTTTATTCAGGTCATTTGTCTACTTTAAAGATTGTGGGGTTTTTTGTTATTGAGTTATTTGAATTCTTTATATATTCTGGATATTAACTCCTTCTCAGCCATACAGTTGGAAAATATTTTCTCTCAACATGTAGGTTTCATAATACTGTTTCCTTTGCTGTTGAGTTCAGTTTGCTAGTATTTTGTTGAGAATTTTCCCCTGTATGTTAATCAGGTATATTAGCCTATAATTTTCATCTCTTGTAGTGTTTTTGGCTGGCTTTGGTATCAAGTTAATGCTGGCCTTGTGAAATGAGTTTGGAAGTGTTCCCTTCTCTTAATTGTTTTAAAAGAGTTTGAGAAGGATTTGTATTAATTTTTCTTTAAATAAGTATAGAGTTCACCAGTGAAGCCATCAGGTTCTGCATTTTTCTTTGTTGGGAGGATTTTGATTACTAATTTATCTCTGTACTCATTATTGGTCTGCTCATATTTTCTATTTCTTCATGATTCAGTCTTGGTAGGTTGTATGTTTGTAGGAATTTATCAATTTTTTCTAGTTATCCAATTTGTGGTGTATGATTTTTCATAGTATTCTTTTATTATCTTTTTATTTCTGTGGTATCAGTCAGTTGTAGTATCTCCTCTTCCATTTATAACTTTAGTTATTTGAGCCTTCTCTCCTTTTTTCTTAATCTAGCTAAAGGTTGGCTAACTTATTTATCTCTTTTAAAAACCAACATTTAGGTGACCCAGGAATTCTATTATTCATACAGACTTGCAATTACTTCTTCATTCTTTAACCACCCTCCCTTCCTCATGTGTTTTTTGAGATCACAGGACACTCTGATCCCTGGGCCTTTCTGGGTTCTGATGTTGGTTGGTATTTGCCTCTATTAGCGTTTGAGTTCTGTTTTCTTTTCTTTTACAAGGCCATTCATATCTCTGTTTCTTTTCTTCCAAATGCTTATCCACATCTCTCGTCCATGCTCTCCTCTTCTCCTTGTCTAAAAATCTTTGAAATGTTTTCTTATTTTACTGTCGTTTGAGTCCATTTGGGAGCTATAAAACAGACATATACATGTATTCAACCCATTATGTTTATCTAAGCCTATTATTATTATTTCTTGTTTTCTATCTTTATTTAAAAATATAATTTTGACATCATTACAGAATAAGTAAGTTTGTTATATTTTATTGCTTTAGTATTTGATTTCAGATTGTGGTAAGCAGAACACTAAGATGGTAAATAAGATTCCTATCACTTTGTGTACACACCCTGGGTAGTCCCCTCCCTTTGAGTGTAGGCAGGAGCTGTGAACATGATGGATGCCACTCCCATGGTTAGGTTATGTTATATAGCAAAGGTGAAAGGTATTTGAAGTCCCTAGTCAGTTCACTTTGAGTTAATTTAAAAAAGGAGATTATTCTGAATAGTCTTTACCTAATCAGATGAACCCTTAAAAGACGATTTAGAAGTGAGAGAGATTTCAAGCAACAGAAATGCTGTCTTGCTGGCTTTGAAGGAACAAACAACCACGTGAACTAGTTATGCAGGAGGCAATGTGTCAGGAACCTAAGGGTGACCTCTAGTAACTGGGAGTAACTCCCAACTGACAGTCAGCAACAAAAATAGTCTTCTGCCCTACAATCACGCAGAACTGATTCTACCAAGAACGAATGATGCAAGCTTCAGAAGAAATTGTACCTGTGACTAACATTTCAGCTTAGTAAGACACCCAGTTGCTAGCTAACCTGTACCTGGACATCTAACCTATGGAAACAGTGAGATAATAATTTGTGTTGTTTTAAGCCACTGCATTTGGTAATTCATTATCCAGCGACAGAAAATGAATGCACAGGCCTGTCATGCTTCCTGTTCTATTACACTGAAGTCTATTGATATATATGTATATGTTTTCTCTCTGAGACTTGAATATGGCCTTGGGGTTGAGGGATGGTGTGTGTGTTTATGATTGGTTGTACATATTCTATTTCCTCATGTAAAATAATAAGATTGCTTTACTTTTACATGAATTTCTAAATTATGATAATAGTTTAAAGAATATTAATTAAATCTTTATCATTACCAGTTTGGGTGAGACAAATTCATTTGGTAATAAAATAATATTAATAATAGCAACAACAATATCAGTAAGTCTTAACACTAAATGCATGCTATATGGAAAGCATTTTGCAAAGTGTTTTTTAATTTAATCTTACCAAGTACCATTATTATTATTATTATTTCCCTTTTACAGTTCAGGAAACAAAATCTTAAGGAAACTTCTAAAGGCGTCATACCCTAGGAATGGCCACATACCCCAGCATTCTATCCCAGGTTGCCAAACTCCTCAGCTTGTACATTTAACAGTTATGGGAAACTGCCCACAGGAATCTACAGAATGTTAACATTATTATTATTATTATTTTTGAGCCAGGGTCTCACTCTGTTGCCCAAACTGGAATGCGGTAGCATGATCACAGCTCACTGCAGCCTAGAACTCCTGGGCTCAAATGATCCTTCCACCTCAGCCTCCCAAGTAGTTGGGACTACAGTCACGTGCCACTATGCCTGGATGATTTTTTATTTTTTCAAGAGATTGGGTCTTACTATGTTGCTAAGGCTGGTTTCAAACTCCTGGACTCAAGCAATTCTTCTACCTCAGCCTCCCATAATTTTGAGATTAGAGGTGTGAGCCAGTGTGCCCAGCAAATGTCAGCATTATTGAAAATAAAACAATTGACTAGCATTCTTGCTTTTTATATGTACGTTTTTGACTAGTCACATGCAGCTCTGCAGGCTTGTGTGATTTTGCTGTAATGTAATTTCATGTCACTTAAATTTGGGAGAGTGGAATAATTAGTGAAGGATCCCAGCTGATGACCAGGAGGTTCTCAGATAATGGTTGCGTGTGCCCTGATGCTCATTAAGAAACCCAAGGGATCATTTCAGAGTTTGGATGTTTTCCTTTACATTGTGAGTGGAAATCACATGGTATTGCGAAGTAAATGCATACACTTTTAATAGTATTTGGCAAGAGGGACCCAGGAATGTCTGAGGAAGCTAGGCATAAGGACCAAAAGTAGATGGAAAACAAAGGGCCACTTTATTATTGGATAGACCAGGCCAGAACCCCAATGATATAAATGAAGAGAGCTCTTGGCTTAGGTTTGAGGCCTAAATTGGACATCCTAATTCTCCTCAAGCCAATATCAAAGTTGGGATCTTATACCACCTCTGCTTGGCTTCCTGGTAGAGGAGCTTTCATTAGTGACCTGAAGATTCAAGCATGTGTTCAGAAAGAGTGAGACTGCTGGGCCCCAAGGCAGCCTTGACCCAGTGAATATTCCTGCTGTAGAGAAGGAACAGGAGCTAAAGATCCTACAAGGGAAATGACTATGTAATGTGCTCTTAATAAACATGTCTGATGGATTATCTTGGATTCTAACCAATCAGATGAGCTCTTTTTCCTCCCTTGGTGGTATCCAGAAGAGCATGAGAATTCTTCCTCTTACAATGGCAGTTATAGATTTGGAGACTTAAGGAGTTTAAAAGGACCTCCCAAGATGAATCTATTCTTAGTATTTATCAGACTGATACATGTCTGCCTTTGATAAGCAGCTGAAGACATGTTACTTACATAATGGACAATCCGTTCTTTGCTCTGCTTATGTTTGACTTTTTAAGTTCTAAGCTTGCAGGCATGGTGATACACAGATAAAATGATGATTATATGATTATAAAACAAAATCCCCTATATACTCACCTGTATTCAGATGTGGAGCACGATCTTACTTCTAAGTTGAAGAAAAAAACTCACAAAAGAGTATGGAATTGAGAAACGTTTTGTTTCTAGCAACTCTCTCCAGCCTGTTTATCTATATTATCACATCTATTGTGAGGCTGCCAATGTTGTCACCAACAGTCACATTCTATTAATTAAATTCTAAGGTGCAGAATGAGAAAGCTTTTGAGAACTATGATTAATTTTGAATTCCTTATAAACAACCAAATTCTGGCTTCCCCTTTATTACTTCTAAGTGAGAGTGCATTAAAAATATGTTAATATCTAGTTGCAAACTCAGGAGTAATTGCCCTGCCAGCCTTTTGAGATTAATTATAAATCCAGAGCTGTCATTACATTCTGACTGCTTTCTCTGGTCAAGAGTGGTCTGCCTCTGAACTAGTGCTTCATGCGCTTTTGACTGTGGTTTGAAAAGTTTTGAAGTTCAGTTGAAAATCTGTGCTGCTACTTTCCTGATGAGTTTATCTCCTCCCAATTTATTTTGATGAGGGTCACATGGGGTAAGCCTATTGGATTTATGACCCCAGAGCCTATTAGTTTCATTGTTTATATGCTCAAAGACAAAATTATTAAAAAATAGTTTCAGTGGAAAGAACTTTAGAGGCAGAATATAGTAGCAACTTTGAATAATTTATTCCATCAACAAAGATATATTAATTCCTTCCAATGTGTCTAGCACTGTTTGTTATGGGCAGTGGGTACACAGGAGCGGACCAAATAACAGCCTATTTGATATGGTTTGGTTTTGTGTCCCCACTCAAACCTCATATTGAATTGTAATTCCCCTTATTGGAGGAAGTGAGTGGATCATTGGGGCGGATTTCCCCCTTGCTGTTGTTGTGATAGTGAGTGAGTTCTCATGGGATTTTGTTGTTTGAAAGTATGTAGCACCCTCCCCCGCTTCACTCTTTCTCTCTCCTTCTGGCCATGTCAAGATGTGCTTGCTTCCCTTTCACCTTCTGCCATGATTGTAAGTTTCCTGAGACCTCCACAGTCATGATTCCTGTACAGCCTGTGGAAACGTGGGCCAATAAAACTTATTTTCTTTATAAATTACCCAGTCTCAGTTCATTCTTTATAGCAAGAAGAGAATGGACCAATACAGAAAATTGGTCCCAAGTAGTGGGATATTGCTATAAAGATACCTGAAAATGTGGAAGCAACTTTGGAACTGGGCAATGAGCAGAGGTTGGAACAGTTTGGAGGGCTCAGAAGAGAGAAAGATAAGGGAAAGTTTGGAACTTTCTAGATACTTGTTGAATGGTTGTGACCAAAATGCTGATAATGATATACACAGTGAAGTCCAGGGTGAGGTGGTCTCAAATGGAGATGAGGAACTTACTGGGAAATGGTGTAAAGTAAAATGCTATGTTTTAGCAAGCACAGCTAAACATGCTTGGGCCTTAGAATTATGGTGGGAGGCAAAGGCACTTCTTACATGGTGAAGGCAAGAGAAAATGAGGAATATGCAAAAGTAGAAACCCCTGATAAAACCATCAGACTTTGTGAGACTTATTCACTACCAAGAGAACAGTTTGGGGAAAACTGCCCCCATGATTCAAATTATTTCCCATCAAGTCCCTCCCACACCTGTGGGTATTATGGGAGTATAATTCAAGATGAGATTTGGGTGGGGACACAGCACCAAACCAAGGCACAATGAGGAGGCCAGTGGGACTGGAACAGAGGGAGTAAGGAAAAGAGTATTAGGAGATTAACTCAGAGAGGAAGTGTCAGGTTGGAAGATGTTACACTCTGGTAAGGACTTCTGTATTAGTCTATTCTCATGTCGCTATAAAGAACTACCTGAGACTGGGTAATTTATAAAGAAAAGAGGTTTAGTTGACTCACAGTTCAGCAGGCTGAAAAGGAAGCATGGTTGGGGAGGACTCAGGAAACTTAGTGTCATGGCAGAAGGCAAAGGGAAAGCAGGTACATCTTACATAGCTGGAAGAGGAAGAGAGCAAAGAGGGAGGTGCTACACACCTTTAAACAACCAGATCTCATGAGAACTCACTATCATGAGAAAAGCAAAGGGGATATCCACCCCCATGATCCAATCACCTCCCACCAGCACCCTGTCCCAGACATTGGGGATTACAATTAGACTCAAGATTTGGATGGGGACACAAATCCAAACCATTTCAACTTCATATTTTAGGATGTTAGAAGGGGAGCCTCCATAGAGTGTTTTAGTTTCCTATTGTTATGGTAACAAATTACCACAAAGTTACTGGCTTAGGAAAATACAAATTAATTATCTTGTAGTTCTGGAGGTCAGATATCCAAAATGAGTCTTGCAGTGTATTAATTTTCTAGAGCTGCCATGAAGAAAATACAAAGTTGGTGGCTTAAAAATAAAAAACTTACTGTCTCACAGTTCTGGAAGCTAAAATCTGTGATCAAGGTGTCAGCAGGATTGGTGTGAAGAACAATCTGTTTTAAGCTTCTTTACTAGCTTCTAGTAGTTTGCTGGCAATCTTTGGCATGCCTTGGTTTGTAGAAATATCACCACAATCTCTGCTTTCACCTTCACATGATGTTCCCCCTGTGTTCATGTCTCTGTCCAATTTTCCCTTCTCTGTAAGGACACTGGTCATATTAAATTAGGGCCTGTCCTAATGACCTCATTTTAGCTTGGGTATTAAAGACCCTATCTCCAGATAAGATCACATTCTGAGGTAATGGGTGTTAGGATTCAAACATATGTATATATATATATATATATATATATATATATATATATATATAAAATATATATAATGTATATATATATATATATATATATATATATATATATATGGTTTTTTTTTGGAGGGGACACAATTCAGTTCATAACACATGAGGTTAAAATCAAGGTGGTGTCAAGACTGTATTCCTTCCGGACACTCTAGGAGAGAATCTTGATCTTGCCACCCCTAGAGCCCACATTCCTGGGCTCATGGCTCCTCTCAGTAATGACACCACTCCCACCTCTCCTTCCTTTGGCTCACCTTCTCTAACTCTCACTCTCTTGCCTCCCTCCTAACAGAACCTTTGTTATTATACCTTGAGAATCAAAGATAATCTCCCACCTTAGGATGCTTAACTTAGTCACATCTGCAAAGACTCTTTTACCACATAAGGCAACATATTTGCAGGTTCTGGGGATCGCAGGTTAGGGATTAGGGGATCAGGACATCTTTGAGGGATCATTATTCTGCCCACTTCAGAGGGTTTTGAGCAGAGGAGTGATATAATCTGCATTGCATTTTAGAAGAATCTCTGTACCTGCTGGGTGGAGGAGAAGAGTTAAAGCAGGAGACCCAGTAGAAGGCTGTAGCAGTGGTTCTGGTGGAGAAAGACGGTGGCCTGGACCAGAGTGGTTGGGGTGGAAGTGCAGAGAAGTTGTCAGATTCTGGTCATATTGTGAAAATTGACTTGCCCATGGACTGCATGAGACAGGTGCGATAATAACAAATAACTCCTTATTGTTTCTTTTTCAGAATAACAGTAACTCATATTTGTTTGCTACCTTACATTTTTTGACATGGTTTATACATTTATTTTCTCATTTGAATTCCCTATAACCTTTTTATATATCATTATTTCTATATTTAATTTACATAGGAGGGACTGGAAGATCAGAGAGGTGATTTCTTCTAGTGATTTGATTTTTAGTTGTTTTGAGCGAAGTTTTTTTTTTTAATTATCTTGAAATATGCTTGATGGGTTTTAAGCACAGAAATTGCTAAGTAAGTTTATATTGGTGATAAAGGGAAACAGGTGTTCTCTGATGTCACCTTTGTTTTGTAAATAAATTCACAAATTCCAAAGCCAGAGGTAGTTCCATATTTAGTTTAGTGAGGATTAAATGAGTTAATATATAAAGAGTTTAGAACATTGTCTGGTACATGTAAGCCCTAATATAATAATAATCATGACAGTTATTATTTAGTATTCAGAGTCAGTACTTCTAAAAGATATTTGAAATGGCTATTTTAAAAAGGCAAAACAAAGCAAAAAATAGAGGAAAAATTTGTATTGTGAGTATCTAGAATAAGTCAGTTGTTGCAGTTAAACGTTCTAGTTCTGAGCGTCTAGACGGCTTTGTCAAAAACAACACCGTTATGTAATATAGTTCTTGTTGATTTGTAATTGAAATCAAATTAGGTCATCTAAAGAAACAGAACTTTTTATGGAATTCTAATCAAAATTTAATGTGCAGATCCTTGTACAAAGGGGCTTTGAAACAATTTTTTGGACTTTGTTTGTTTTTCTTAGCAAATATATCCTATCAGATGGACTTTCTTAAGTCTTAAAGAAGGCCATTCAGGCATGACATTAAATCTTAATGCAACGAAGTCCTGTTTGCATGTGCTAAACCCACATATTCTAGGTGTTTATTTTTTGTAAGTGTCCATTTTCCCTCCTGTTGCCAGAGTGACTTTTTTTTTTTTTTTGAAAGAAAGAAAAAGAGAGGAAAGAAAGTGAGAGTGAAAGAAAGAAAAAAAAGAACGTAAGAGAGAACGAAAGAGGAAGAGAAAGAGGGAGAGAGAACGGGATTCTTGTTCTATATCCAGAGTGACTTTTAAAAATGCAAACATGCTCATGTTTCTCTCCTGCTTAAAATTCTTCCCTGACTCTTCATTGCTCACAGTGGTGGTCTCAAGCTTACTTTTAGTCATGGAACCATTTCTTCAAATTAGAGCTTACACAGAAATTCAATATGTAAACCAGATATTAGCTGAGTTGCTCTGGATGAAGTACAGGTGAGGACTTGGCCTCTTCATTTCCAGCCTCATCTACCTCTCTCCTTGTGCACCTTGTTCCATCCTCCAACCATCAGGATATAATCAGAACCCCTCAATGTGGCCTAAACGACTTCCTTTCCACCCATAAGTCGCCACGCTGGCTGCACTTAGTTTGAACTTAGATGAGAATCTAACTTATGAACCAAACTGGGACATTTTTGAAAATAAGTTGTTAAAAAATTAAAATTATATAAGTTTTGAAATATGTACTTACTGTTCAACAAACTGGTTTTATGTTATTGTTAGGCATATAAAACAGCTCTGTTAAAACTGTTTTAAAAGGTCATTCTAAAAATAGTAAAGCAAAAATTTAAAAAAGCAAAAATAAAAACAAAAAAAATAAAATTATTAAAGCAGATATATTGATTGAATATTTGAACAAACCCAAGTATACTAATTATTTTTCAAACATATCACCGTATTTGACTTAGTTGCTTAGTTGGGTCTGTCTCTAAGACTATAATACTGTTGCTCTTCCCCCTTCTCCTCTTTCTTTTCTTTTTTCTTTGAGTAACTAATGCCCTTTCCCCAATATGGTTCTAAAATATTAATAAAATTGTCTCTGATCTTCAAAATATAATTTTACGATATGTAAATGGGAAATTTTCGATATATTTACTTCTCTCTGAAAATTACGTTTTTAATGTGAATATATTCTCTTTGTGAGTACTGAGGTAATCAGTAAGCTCACAACAAATGCTGCTAAATAGAAGATCTTCTCAATTCTCTTTTAAAATATATTAAAGTGAGTAAACATTTTAGCCTAGATATTTTTGTTTCAATCCAGAATACCTTTGTTTGACAGGCACTTTTTTTTTTTAATTGTACTTTAGGTTCTGGGGTACATGGGCAAATGATGCAGGATTGTTGCATAGGTACATACATGGCAAGGTGGCTTGCTGCCTTCATCCTCCCCATTTCCTCTATCTGGTATTTCTCCCCTCGTTATCCTTCCCCACCCTCCCCCACCGCTGCTGTCCCTCCCCAGCCCCCCACTCCCAACTGACTGCAGTGTGTGATGCTCCCCTCCCTGTGTCCACATGTTCACTTCTGTAAGACAAATCTTGTAGATCAAGGTTTCTCAGGGCCAGGCTGCTAACTAGTCCTAGCTAGTGCTAGGCCGTGAGCTGGCATGCACTCTGTGCCTACCCAGTGGCTTCTGGAGTAGGTTTGAGGCACCCACCAGTGAGCTTCAGTGTTATCCTCCTAGGAACTCGTTCCTGTGAGAGCAGAACCTCTTCGAGAGCAGAAGGTGGATCCTAAAAAAGACAAGCAGGAAAGGGCTGCTTGAAAAATAAGATGTGAAAACCGGAAAAGGCTAGCCAAGAGTTCATTTTTGTTGCAGCTTTTATTACCCTTGTGAGGTTCTTGGATAAAGCAAGCCAGAGGCCTCAGGTAGAGCTCTCGTTGGAGGAGAGTGGAGAGCTCTGCTTCTCAGGAGTGGTCCCTGTACAAGCAGCAAGAGCACACGATGGACTGGGACACCATCAGGGTAGTGCTGGAGGCCCAGCAGGAAGCTCTACAGGAGCTGCCACTCAGTCCCCTGAGTTCCCCACTGAGGCCATCAAGTGGGACCACACCATGTTCCCCTTTGAGAGGGACGGTCCACAGTACATACTATGGGTCTCTAACTACCAGCCCCCTAAAGGCAGGTACAATGACATCACCAAGGTGTACACACAGGTAGAGCTTAAGAGAGAGTTGCAGCACCCGACCTTGGAACACGATGCCCTGAGAGTCAGAATGACCAGGGTTCAAGTCGGGTTTCCACAGAATTAGGCATTCTGTTAATAAATACGTGTTTAATTTAAAAAGAAGAAAAGAAAAGGAAGAAGAAGGTTGTCTTTATGATTGTTTGGAACATTTCACCAAATTTAGGTTTGGCAAAAGTGTAGACTACTCAACTCCATTCCATTCTATTCTCTATGCTGGAACAGAATGTCAATTTATCTGACTAAATATAGGATCTCCATCAAAAGACTTTTCAAGTTGAAATATTCCGAAGTGCAGTTAATGGAATTTCAAAATTAAATCCTGTATACTGCTTAAATTTTTATTGTTGACATTTGTTCACGTCCTTGTTTTTGTACAGACAAATTTCATTTGCTCTTCCGTAAGTTTTGTTTTCAATAACCTTAATTCTCTAAAAAGCTTTGCAAGCTAAAGGTTTTTGTTCTTCCACTTGTTGAATGCCTTGATTTAAAATTTCAATACTTGTTAATAAAATGTGATCAAAATTTAGAAAACTTGTTTACAAGAGTTGTAGACCACTTACGTTGACTTGAAAGTAATTTATTTGAAGAATCAAACATTTCAATTAAAGCTTCGTGATATGGTTTGGATTTGTGTTCCCACCAAAATCTCATGTTGAATTGGAGGAGGGGACTAGTGGGAGGTGACTGGATCCTGGGGGTGGGTTCCTTCTTGCTGTTCTCGCATTAGTGAGTTCTCACGAGATCTGATCGTTTAAAAGCGTATGGCACGTCTCTCTTTTTTTTCTCTCCTGATTTGTTATGGTAAGATGTGCTTGTTTTCCCTTCATCATCTGCGATGATTGTTAAGTTCCTTGAGGCCTTCCAGCCTCATGCTTCCTGTACAGCCTGTGGAACTGAGAGTCAATTAAACCTCTTTTCTTCATAAATTACCCAGTGTCAGGTAGTTTTTTTTATAGCAGTGTGGTAACAGACTAATGTATTTCAATTAAAGATTTATTCTTGATAGGTTCAAAACATTGGCTGATGGGGAAATGGGGCTTCTAGAACACCAGATACACGTTAGGAGGAGAGGGAGGAAAGTAAGTGAGCATGTCTTATTCCCCTCTGAACTGGTAAGGCAGCCATCATCTTAGCTGTCCATAGTGCTGTGGGCCACTGGAAAACAGCTGTTTCTTAATGTCTTGGCCATCAGGAATGGTCATCCATCTGGCAAACATTTTCAGTGTGCCTACCATATGTTAGATACAGCTTGGGGTGCTGGGGTCGCAGAGTCAAACTCTTAATCTTTTCTCAGAATGAACCTATGACAGGTGAGAGGAAAAAACCATTTTACTAGCATATGATGGGCATTGTGATGGAGCTGTAAACAGGGTCTTGTAGGAGCATAAAAGCAAGGAAATGCAGATTGCTTGGACAAGACAAGCAAAGGCAGCTCCTGAGCTGAAGTTTGAGGACAAGTAGGCATTACCCAGCCTGTCAAAAGGCAGGCATTGGGCAAAAAAGCAAGCATCGATATAGCATAGCGACTGGGGACGCCTAGCATATTTAGGGAGACTTTCAAGTAGTTCTGTATACTGGAAGTTAAGTTTGTGTTGGGAATGCGGAAAGTGAGAAATTTGCCTAAAATCAACTCATCAGAGACTGGTTAATGCTACAGGGAAAGGATTAGTGGCAATTTAGATACATTTCTGAAACTTTTGAATTTCATAAAAGGTGACCTCTCAGTGAGAATCAATTTTATACCAACAACTCTGTTTACTTTTGTATAGCCTTACTGATAGGTTAAAACATGGCTATCTCATTGAGATGACAGATTACAGGAGACAGTTGCTCAATTGATAGCATCAGTCTATCTTGGTCAAGTGTCTTAGCTATACAGATTTAACACCAACAGTACAAATCTTCATCTGGCAAATAGCTCAAACATCAACAGGAAGCTGTCTAAAACTACAGGAATGTCCAAGCAAGCAAGGTTCCACAGTGAGGGAGGAAGTGGGATGAAGGGGAGGAGATGGCAGACTTGAAAGAGTCCAAGAGTTTGGTGGTGGGCCAGTGAAGCATTTCAGTTTTCTGGACTGTTATGAAAACTGAACTTATGACTCCAAATGTGGGTTCAAAGGGAGGGTGGGATGCTGAAATATTGTTTTTGCTATTGCGTAGGCGGGGTTCCTGCTTCAAGAAGAGGTTTGGCAGTAACAAAGTTTAGCTCTCCTCCTGGCCATCACCCTGAAAAGTGTTCCCACGACGTGGCTGACTTAAAAAGTAAGTATCATATCACGTGAGCAGTATTAAAAAGAGGCAGAGCTGAGGGGAAGAGGGAAGCTTCTGTGTAGACATCAACTTTACTCTTTGACCATTGTACCTTTCCTTTCAGTTTGTGGGTGGCTTGGGAAACCAAAGTCAGACAACATAGTTGGCTTTTGGGGGATAAGAATTGTGTCGTTTGGATGTTTCTTGTAGTGCTTTTACAAGATATCTCCTCAAAAGAAGCTGAACACATTAAAAAAAAGAAAGTCTGGCACATTTCAATGCTGTGTTCAAACCTTCTGTTTTCCGAAAGAGGCCATCAGGTATCAGCAGCAAATCATTTTTGTGGGTTATAAAAGGAAGGTGACTTGTAGCTCTAAAATCTTAAATTCTCTGTTCCATGTTCTATGTTTTATAAATAAGCATAATTGGCATTCAGAAAAGAAATCTGCAATCTCAGCCTACTTCAGGATGTTGGTGAGATGACTAAGCTTTAAATGCCTTAAAAGTCAGGAGGTTCGAGCAGAAGGGGGCAAAATGTCTAGACAGAACAGATGGTTTAAACTGCCTGGTGATGTTTAGTCGGAATTGACCTTAGCAGTTTTTCCTCCTGGGTGAATAGCTTGTGATTTGTGAGTGTGAAGTGGTCGGACTGAAATGCTTTCTACTCTGAAGTTGTATGACTTTTTTTTTTTCACGTTTTGAATAAAGATATTGATGGAAAAGACATAATGATCAAGATAAAAGTGTGTTCTAGACTAATACTTTTAAGCATTCGACTGTATTCCTTTGTCATTATGCAAACTAAACCTTGAGAAGCAAAGATTGATATTGTGTAGAGAAAGTCAAATATTCCAATTCATTTGGCTTTGTTTGTGCCATGTGTGTAAGTCCAACAAGATAGTCTGAGAAATGAGTTAATCTGAGAACATTCGTAGTCTTGTTTTTAATGTTTTCAAATCTTTAGAACTCTTTTGCCAAATTCTGAGACTTAAAATGCAAAGATAAGGATGATTATTTTCAAAGCCAAGTGTGGCAATTATTTTTATAGTATCCCTCTGTGTTCCTGCAGTGCTATTGACTCTTGCAAAATGGGATCTCATATCTCTTTACTAATGAGAACTCAGATCTCCCTGGGGATTGGCAACTCTTAAAGGCTCATTACTCAGGTTTGATGTTATCTTTTGCTTGCAAATAACTGATGCTAGAGTCCTGAATATTTGCCTTTTAGCTTTTCTGTTTGCCCAACATTATGCTAATTTATCTGAAATGGAATTGTCAGTGGCTGCAGAATGTCTTTACCTTTCTTGAAAAATTGAAGAAATTTATCTTCATGGGAAGCTGTAAAATCCTAAGCACGCTTTTTTTGAGTTCTTGGTCTTTTCTTCCAGGAGGTGGCGATAGAACATCATAAATATTAAAGTACAAAACGCAAGCATTTTGCCCCTCAAGCCTCCCATTGTAGAATTTAACTCATGAATAGCATGAGTTACTATTTAAGATTTGAGGCTTGGGTGAGCTCTTTCATTGTAATATTTGACTTCCAAGTCATATCTAAAGAGAGAGCAGAAGTACTTTCAACTCCACTGATCACTTGTTTTTCCACTTAGCTTCTCATTTTCTGAGTTTGCGCTGTTGAGCGCAGGAATGTTAAATAGGTTGGCCACCTCCAGTTGACCGGTGCTGAGATTTACCAGTGCTGTTGTAGGTTGGGCTTTTGAACCTAGAATTATTGCTTTTGCTCTAAACCAACATGGCTACCATGCTGTTTTCTAGACATATGAGGATACTACAGACTCTATTTGAGACTAATTTTTAAAATAGCCCCTGATATTCCCCAACTCTTTATGTTTAGCTTTGTGTACAGTATTCTTCAAGTTGGCATTTGGCAGCTTTTCCTCCTCTTAAGATAAGGCGAAGTTAAAAAAAAATTTTAAAAAGGACATTTGTCAAGAAACAATTTCACAGGAGCTTGGCTGGGGATTGGGAATTTGGTAACCTGCTTGTGCACCTGCCAGTTGATTTCTGATTTCCTTATTAGGGGAGAGAGTTATTCCGAGGTTTATCATCAACTGTCTAATCCTAAAAGGATTAGCTATCTTTTAGAGTGATTTAATTTGAAAATATCTGCTGTTTAATTACCTTGAATATTTTCTTAAAACAAAAAGTTCCTGGTTTAGCAAGCAAAACTGGGATAGGTATGCGAAAGAGAATCCAGCAGAGAGTTGAGTATAAGCAGCTAGAAGAGGAAAATGAATACATAGAGAAAGGAAGCTTGTAAAACTAAGGGTGGGAACTTTCCATAGGGCAGCACTGAATAATTTTTTATTCAAGGAAACTTTAACGATATTGCAGTAATTCGCAATTGAAAAGTGGAAAAGATAATGCTTACTTTTAGTGCAGTAGTTTTGAAAGGGTTCTTTTTCTAATATGAAGTTTTTTTTTACATTGATTCCTGTTAAAGTACATCTAGGTGGTCAACAAGTGCTAATTTAAGTCATTCCTAACATAAACATTTTTGAGTTCCTACTATTCACTAGATGGAAATCCTAATAAGTTTGGGTATGCAAATACAGAGGAGACACAGTCCTGCTATCTCAAGATGTTTGCTCTCTAACAGGTGGAGATAGACAGGCTAGCAAGTATCGTTAAGTAATGCTTTCTAAAAACACGTAGGTTTTTCAGATTTTGGTAATCAGAGCATGAAAGAAAGTCATCAAGGCCAGCTCTATGCAAGGCTGCAAAGCTGGGAAAAGTATCAAAACAGCAGATTTTCTGGTTTTAAATTCTAGCTTATCATTCATTAACTGTGTGCCCTTGGGCAAATTGCTTCAACTTTCTAAACTTCAGTTTCTCATATAAAATGGGAATAATAGTACTTAGTGGTGAGTCTGTTGTGGGGATTTAATGAAATAATGTAAGTATTCAGCATGGCACTCACTTGAGACTCAGTAAGTGGTAGCCACTGTGATAATTTCTGCTTGTCTCCCTTCAGCTGGGTTCCTTTCACTGCTCAGAGCTTGGTGCCTTGTGCTTGCTTGTTGCTGCTATTCTAGAGGAACACTCCTCCTGCCTCTTCAGCAATACATGGATGCTGTGATGCTTCCTTTAGGTCTGTTGTCTCTATTGGAATGGGGTTCTATTTCTAGAACTTACTTCAGGTTCCTGATCTCTGCATGTTCCAGTTAGATAGCCCAAGAGACCAGCCTGTGTCATTTAGGTCAGCGCTAACCTTCACCTTTACCTTGTTGAAGGAGGGCTGCTGAGACAGCCTGTCAGTGTGCGCCCTCCGGCATTCTGGCTTTTCTTCCTGAGGGATGCTGCCTGTGGTCCTGTAACAGTTGCGTTTCTGGTTCCAATGGCCGCACAGTCCAGGTATTCATCAAAAAGTGCATTATGAAGGGACTCTTCATTTCTAGATGTTGGGTGGACAGTGGTGGACAAAATAGACACTGGTGTTGCATTGAGCTTGGAGAAAAATGGGGACATAGATATTACACAGACAGACATACAGGGAAAAATATTTACAAATTTGGTAAGTACCACAAAGGAAGTGGTATGAGGAAGAATTAGGAGTCTGATTTAGATCAAGAAAGTGTATTAATTTGCTAGGGCTGCTGTAACAAAGTGCCACGAGCTATGTGACTTTAACATCAGAAATTTATTGCCTCACAGCTCTGAAGACTAGATATCTGAGATCAAGATGTTGGCAGGCTTAGTTCCTTCTGTGGTCTGTGAGGAAGAATCTGTTCCATGCCTCCCTCCTAGCGTCTGGGGGTTTGCTGGTAGTCTCTGGCGTTCTGTGGTTTTTGCTACACTATCCCAATCTCTGCCTTCATCTTCACATCGTCTTCTCCTGGTGTGCATGTCTGACTTCAAATTTCCCCTTTTTATAAGGACTCCAGTTCTGTTGGACTAGAGGCCCACCCTACTCCGAGAAGACCTCATCTAATTAAATCTGCAACAACCCTATTGCCAAACAAGTTTACATTCTAAGTATTGGGGATTAGGACTTCAACACATGAATTTTGTGGTTATGCAATTCAAACCCCTGCAGTCAACAGGGAAGAACTCTCCAGGGCAGAAAAGAAAGACAGACATTTTAGCGGTAGAAGTGTCTCTTGGGGCTCTACAATCATTCAGTACAAACAGCTGTTGCTCAGCCCTGTGTGAAGTTGGCCTTGTCACAGTAGCTTAGACTGGGAATAGAGACAGAAAAACTCACTTGGGTTGTGTTTGTGTATCTTGTTACTCATCTGCAAATTCAGTCTCCCACACAAGAGATGGGGCAGGAGGCTTTTTTTTATTTCTTGTGCTTTGACATTAATGTGATGATCACTCTAGTTTAGGCTTCTGGGTTACAGGTCAAGGGATGGAAATTTGGATAGTGTAAAAGATTCATACAGTCGTCTGTCATGTCAGAGCTGCATGGAAATTTTAGATACTGAAAAACTGTCATCTGTGTTTCCATCCATCCATCCATCCATCCATCCTTGGCTATATGCAGGCACTGTGGTAGCTAATAGCAATACAATCAGGTGATTGAAAAAATATTTAACCAGGCTGGCACAGTGGCTCATGCCTGTAATCTCAGCACTTTGAGAGGATGAGGCAGGTGGATCACAAGGTCAGGAGTTGGAGACCAGTCTGACCAACATGGTGAAACCCCATCTCTACTAAAAATACAAAAATTAGCCAGGCGAGGTGGCACATGCCTGTAATCCCAGCTACTCAGGAGGCTGAGGCAGGAGAATTGCTTGAACCTGGGAGGTGGAGGTTGCAGTGAGCTGGGATCATGCCGCTGCACTCCAGAGTAATAGAGCGAGACTCCATCTCAAAAAAAGAAAGAAAAAAAAATATTAAAACACTCCTGATGTCAAGGCACTGGCCAAAACCAATAACATCAGTAAACAATTGGTATGGCCTCCCTGGCCAATGCACTACCTACCAGTCACATGTACAATACTTAATAACCAGCAATTGTCATAGGTCTCATGAAGCTGACAGCTGGCTAATAGAAATATGATGCATATATCTGTGTCATTTAAAGTTTTGTTTTTTGCTTTTTTCCTAGAGTATGGGGTTTCATTTTGTTACCCAGGCTGGAGTACAATGGTATGATCATGGCTTACTGAAACCTCAAATTCCTGGGCTCAAGGAATCCTCCCACCTCAGCCTCCTGAGTAGCTGAGACTACAGTGTGCACCACCCTGCCTTGCTATTTTTCAAAATTGTTTTTTATAGCAATATGGTTTTACTGTGTTGCTCAGGGTGGTCTTGAACTCCTGGCCTTAAGCAATCCTCCAGTATTGGCCTCTGAAGTGTTGCGATTACAGGCATGAGCCACTGCACCTGGCCAATTTAAAGTTTTTTAAATAGCTATGTTAAAATGTAAGAAGAGACCACTGAATTTAACAATATATTTTATTTATCCCAATTTATCTATAATTTCAACATGCAATGAATATAAAAATTATTAATGCAATAGGCCTCATTCTTTTTTAATACTAAGTCTTCAAAATCTGGTATGTATTCTAATGCATTTACAGCACATCTTAATGGACAAACCACATTTCCAGGGCTCAATATTCACGTGGGGCTGGCGGCTACCATATTGGATAGCACAGGCCTTGAGGACAAACGGAGATTAGAGATCTAGTTCTCACTTTGTTCGAAAGAGAAGAGACCTACATAGAATAAATGTCCCTTGAGGGGCATTTAAAAGAGATGTAGTAGGGGGATCATGGAGTGAGAGAACTATATTAACATATTAAATGAATATATTTTTCATTTCCCTTTCCTCCAACTTGAAATCATGTTTCTTGCAGTCTGTCAGTATGAGCCCCAGAAAAGTGGTGAGTATAAATAACAATTTGGGGAGAAGGAAATAAATCTGAGGCAAGGCCCTGAAAAACAAGATAAAGAAATAAAAGAAGATTCTTCTAATATGAAGAAGAAAAGGATAGATAGAAGGGAGGGAGCAAGAGAAAGAGGTGTCAGTGTCCTTGCTTTCTCCTACTCTCTTAGGGTTGAACCACGATAACAGGTGAGGTCTAGAAATGTGTGTAAGCATGAGGGAATGTAATGAAATTGGTAGTAGTGGCCCACTTCCATAAAACATATGAAAGGGTACCAGAATATGCAACCCCAATATATACCTCTTTGGCATGTGAGTTATTTTGAACTAAAGCCATTGAGAACCAGCAGATGTAGGGAGAACTGTCAAAACAAGGCACAGTTTTCTTTCTGTAATGGAAGGGCTGTTAAAACGTGCGCGCTGAATGAGGAGTCTCCCCAAACAGGCTTTGTATGAGCAAAATGACTGTTTATTCACCTGGGTGGAGGTGGGCTGAGACCGAAAAGGGAGTCAGCAGAGGGTGTGGGTTAGGAGTTGGTTTCATAGGTTGGGGCAAGTGGTCAGTTAAAGGTGGTAATCTATTTTAGGGAGGGAAAAGGCATTATGGGATGCATGGTCATAAGGCGTTGGTAATCTATCTTGGGGAGGGGAAGAGCATTACAGGATGCATGGTCACAAAGGTAGGGGTTATCTATTACAAATAGGCATGATCATAAGGGTGGGTGTTATCAGTTGCAAGCAGGGGAGGGTGCAGAAAACTACATAGCTACAGGGGTGGGGGTCTTGAGAAACCTAAGGTCCAGGGGGGAGGTTTCACAAGGCTGAGCAGGAACAATGGTTGCAGGTTGCAGGTTGAAGGGGGAGAGCAATTAGTTGAGGCAGGAACAAGTTGTTTCACTTCTTTCTGTGGCCACCTGGTTACCTGTGGTGACCTCAGACTTTCTGGCTTCTGGGGACCATCCAGAGGTGTGCGTGCAGGTCACCAAGGCTATAATGGCCAGGCTTGGACTCGGAGGCCTAACAAAGGTTACATTTATAAAGGAAATTTCCATTTGTAAAAGGTGTCTCCCTCCACCATAGCAGGAGGAGTAGGATTCTTAACTCTTATCAATGGAGAAGGCACACAGTTAAATCTTTATAACAAACCTTACTAAACAACACTTGGTTACTATACTTTTCCTGGTTACTTTCCCATAACTTGACCACCTAGAAGCTCGAACTTTCTTTCCTTTATTTAGCCTAAGATGTTATACAAGCCCAAGTTCTAGCCATCCCTTGGGGTTTACTTATCACTGGGTGCTCCCATGTGTACATACATGTGTTGAACTTATGTTTGTTTTTCTCTTTTTAATCTCTTGCGAGAATAATTTATAGGGCTCCAGACAGAAAACCTAAGATAGGTAGAGAAAAAAGGTTTTCTTCTTCCCTTCAAGAGCCTGGGGAAGAATGCAAACATCTGCATTTAAATTGGCACCATATCCCAAAAGGTGAAAGAAAGGGCAATGGGGTAGAATGGGATAGAGTGGGGGGAGGGGGGAGAGAGAGAGAGAGAGAAACAGAGATAACAGGCAAGAGAGATGAACCTGAGGCTGTGGGCAACCACAACCTGCTCAGGATATCACAGCGCCTCTGTGTGCCCCAGAGAGAGGGTTTGGAGACACTCACAGACCAGAGTACCATTAGGGGCTAAGGATCAGAAGAAATAAATGAAGAATTTGAGGATCTGTTAAATGGAAACAAATGACTGGACTCACGGACTGTGATAGCGGATGTCAGCTCAGTGTCCCTGAAGGCCAGGGTGATATTGTGATACAGAATATATATTTGGTTTTCACTCCCAGTTCCCGGCCCAGAGCTCCTAAAATCCTGGTAATTTCCTGAATGATAGGGGTAATATAAACATCTTTTGTTATAATATTGGGTCTTAGTCCCAGGTCCCTGACACAGAGCTTCTAAGACCCTTGCAATCCCCACAGTGATGAATGTATTTTGTATGGTAATGAGATGACTCATGGATGGGCCCCTAGAAAGCTCGGGGCTGCTCACCATAAAGACAAGGCATAATGAGAGAGATGGAACTTTCAGCCCCACTCCCTGACTTTTGAAGAGGGGAGAGGGGCTGGAGATTAAGTCAATCACCAATGGTCGATGATTTAATCAGTCATGCCCACATAATGAAATTTTCATAAAAATTCTAAATGACAGCGTTTGGAGAGCTTCTAGGTTGATGAACACAGTGATGTGCTTGGAAGGTGGTGCACCCGGAGAGAACATGGAAGTTCCACACTCCTTCCCACATACCTTGCGCAGTGCAGTTCTTCCATGTGGCTGTTCTTGAGTTGCATCCTTTAGAAGCAGCTTGTAAATGTAAGCAGTGTTTTCCTGAGTTCTGTGAGTTTGCTAGGAGCTCTGAGAAAAAGTTCTGAAAAAGGCATTTGGAGGAAAAATACTTTTTTTTCCAGTAAATAGTTTGCAAACTGGCAGAAGCAGCCTTTGGAGTAAAAGGAAACTACCTTCCAGAGAAAAAAGAGAGAGTTTGAGTTTTACAGCAAAATTCAGGTCCAAGTTCCCAACCGGGTCTGTTTATACAAATGAAGGATTGAAACTCACTTTGTTCTCATTGGTTGGCACAGCTAAGTTCTGATTGGGCAATACAGCTGAGCCCTGATTGGTTAATACAGCTGATATTTGATTGGTTGGCTTCCAAGTCCCACACCGGAAGTCTCTGTCAGATGTTTCTTTCAAACAGCCAGTGAGGGTGTTTCACGCCGCAGTTTGTCTTGGTACCAACAACAAGAACTGGTTTGACTTAATTGTAGAAAGGGAAGTCCTGTGGTACTTTTACAGTATCTTTCTGAGAACACAGAGTAAGTGACTGCTCCCTCACTCAGCCATGCTGCCTGGTTCTGTTTTAACTTTGAGCACCTCAAAATGTCCATTTGTGAAAATGGGAACCCCTGATTTATAGCCAGTTGGTCAGAGCATGGGAGGTCTGAACTTGGGATTAGCATCATCTGCAATGAAGGTAAGTCTTGTTGTGGGGCTGGGCCCTTAACCTTTGGAATCTGATGCTAGCTCCAGGTACATAGGGTCAGAATTGAATTGAATTGTAGGACACCCAGTTTGTGTCCTGAGAGTTAGAGAATTGGTTAGTGTGGGACCCTCCTCCCCTCACCAATGTTTGTGTTCTTTGGATAGAAATAGATCACAGTAGCTGGAAGACACACAAGGGACCAGAGTACATTGTAGAGTGCCAGGCAAAACCATTGTAGAGGAGGAAAAATTGCCGCCTCCTACCTTTCCAGGTTCTTGCTGGTCTAGAAATTAAATTGACATAGGATTAACAGGACAAAACAGTTTTAATTATGTACATGTGCATGGGAGTCCCACAAAAGTATGATACTTAAGTGGTCAGATGAGGTTTATGTATCACCCGGAATTACAGAAAATAGGGATTTGACATTGAGGGAAATTATAGGCAGGTGGGAGAAAAGGCCAAATTAAGAGGAGTTGGCCACGAAAAGCACGTTAAACAAAGTAAGGTTTGTTATGTCTTCTCCGCTGATTGAGTCCCTAGAGATTTAGTTGTCTTTTTCTTACGGTCGCAGAGAGGGAAACACCACTACAGATGGAAGTTTCGTTTATTGATGTAAATTTCTCTCATATAAAAGGGTAACTTTTCAGACATTTTCTGTTTGCAGTTTCTCAAAATAATCAATATGCCAAAAAGGCACATTTTAGGGTGGTGTATCCTGGTCTCCCACAGTCATATTTTGGTGTGGTGTGTCCTGACCCCCATCATCATCTGTTCTTCAGCATCAGCAAAAACCTGGAGAACTCGACAATTGCTGAGGCTTATTTGCAATGGTCAGCATCCAGTCTGGAAAACAGAACCCATGCCAGGCAGTGGAGGGCATTTATTATGGAAAACAGCTGAAGAGGTGTTGGAAAAGTGAAAAGGTGAAAAAGGTGAGGCAACCTCTAGATTAAAAGCAAGAAGCCTTCATCTCTAGGGTTTCAGTAGCTCCTTGCAGGCAAGATTTTCAACCCAGCTACTCTGTATTTCTCTAAAGCACTGGTGTACCTATAACAAGGAAGAGAGAATGGAGGTATCTGAGGAATAAAGACTCACTTTTGATAAAGTGAGTGAGAATGAATGTAAGATCTGACCTTACATTAAGTCTGGAGTGGTAAAAGGGGCCAGGGGCAACACTTTGAGAACAGCAGCCAAGGGGGAGTGGCCTTGGAGAGGCCTGGGACTGTTCTGGCCAGGTGAAGTGGACTCCACCCACAGAGGTAAGGAATTGGACTCAATGCTCTTGGCTTATCTTAAGTGTGAAGGAGAACCAGGTGTGTTTATTTACATTTCTAGGAGAACAAGCTCTCTGGGAGGCCATTCTTGACACGCAAACCACCTGGGGGGTCTGGCAGCAGCATTTCTGGTGGCACTATTGATGTTGGCAGTTCTCATTCCTCCAAAACACTTTTTCCCAGAGAGCATCAGTGAGGCCATAATTGAGGTAGGGTGTGAAGAGGCTTTGAGGAAAAATTCTCACTGAGCTTCAGAGGAGTTCATGCCTATTTTCTGCGAGTGATATTTCAAGAAGATAAGGACAGATTCTAGTTTCCCTTGAAATCCTCACCTAACTTCATCTAAAGGGACAGCTCTCAGCCAGGTTTGCTGGAAACGTTTAGGGAAAGGTTTCCATCATTCTCTGCATTGAGCTATAAGAAATGAAAGGTAAACAAATCATTTGAGACAAGAGAAACAAAAGGAAATGATAGCTTTGTAAATGGTAATGTGTACTCCTACAGCATTGGTGTGAAAATACTGTTTCCTGCACTATCAAAGCCAAGGTCAGGGATTTGATTTTATGCAAAATTGTAAATGGTGATTCAGAAGTCATTTAGTTAATAGAGGTACCCCTTGCCCTATTTACACTTCTCCTGTTCTCATTAACCTCTCCACCAGTGTTACTACCATCATAATTCATTTGAGGGGAATTGTGTGCTAGGATTTGTAAAACTGGTTAGCTTTTTTTTATAAAAGCATTTGAGGTAAGATAGGTTGAAAAAGATGGCAAACAGTAAAATCCAGGGATTATTTGTGGATTTCACCATTCTGGGCCTATCCTATTCTTAATCATCTATAAGCATTTATGAGTATAATGCAAGTAATTCCTAGTTTCTGGAAGTTATTTTTATTTTTTCTGGAAGTGAAATTCTTTTGGAATTCAGTAATTTCTTATCTGAAGAAAAATGTTCTTTTATCATAAATTCCCACTTTAGGATAAAAATGCTATTGAAGTTACAGTATTTAAATTTTTCTGTGGGATGAAACCTTGATTTTCATACTTTTAACTGGCATTTCTTATAGTCAGAGTTATGGTGCTTGGGGAGAAAAACAGAAGAAAAGGCCCCTAAAGTGTTAACCTCTTTCTTCCCCAGAGGAAGCCACACTCAGGAGTGCACACTTTGCTCACTGGGCAGTCAGGGCCCCATGAGCAGCCTAAATGCTATAATTTAAGGAGTCCTTGTCCTAACCTGTCCTTGTCCCTTGAGGCCTCTCCCATGCAAAAAAAAAAAAAAAAAAAAGTCTTCTGTTTTATGTGCTACCTGAAATTCTGCCAATTTGTTCTTTGTTTGAATTATCATCCTGGACTTCTTCTTAAAATGCACATATCTCTGGGTGGGTTAGACAGTCATTGCCAGATAAGAATTGATTTTTAAGCAGATTGATTTCTGGGGACTCTAAGGCTTCATGGAGGTTATAATGGGAGACAACAAAGGACAGCATTTCTGGAGCCTCTGTGAGGCAAGGTAAGGGGAGAGGCAGAGAGAAAAGTGCCAAGGTTAGTACAAGCAGCATGCAATACCAAGGAAGGCACCAGGGTCAATCTGGCTTATTGGAAATTTTGCCTAGAACATGTGCAGTTATTGATTGAACCATAACTACTTCTAGAAAGAATATCCCTCATTTGCAGAACTAGTAAAAACATCTTTGCAACTGCACTTCCAATTGATTCAATGACTTATTAAGCTGTTATTGTATATGGGATATTGAGTAAGATTGTGTTGGCATTTACTGAGCACCTATTTATTACATGATATAATTTTTGCCTCCGTTATTTTACTTAATCTCCTCATCAACCCATTTTGCAGGTGATGAAACCTAAAGCAAGAGAAGTCAGGTTACTAGGTAGGGAGTGACAGACCTGGAATTCAAGTCTAGTTCTAGCTTTGTATTTTTAGAAACCATGTTTCCGAGCTTTTAATCTGGTCTGTGTGAAACTGCCTTTGCAAAAATTATGACAGTGAGAAAAAGCTGACATAGGAAAATTATGACAATGAAAGAAATCTGACCTAACCAATTTCCTGTTGCTTCTAACCCTAAGCTGCCCTTGTTCATTCCTGGGAGTAGGCTAACTATAGGAAGAATTTAGTTTATAGTTTAACTTAGAAACAAAGGTGACAAACCCCCTCCCAGTTTGTGGATCTGCCTACCTTTGTAAAACTAACAAATTAGCCACAAGATTAGAAATTATGGCTCAGGAGTCATGCAGCCAGAGGCCACAAGATTCCTAATCTCCCCAGTTGCTCCTATGGATAACATCACTATTGTAAAACCTAAGGTTGGTGTTCGAGGTATTTTTAAGATCCTACATTCTGATGGACCAGCTGGTGCCACCTAGACTGATAAACTGCTTCATCTGGTCTTGTAGGCCCCACCCAGAAATTGACGCAGGGCAAGAAGGCAGCTTTGACTGCTCCACATGATTTCATCCCTGACCCAACCGATCAGCATTCCCCATTTCCTAGGCTCCTGCCTGCCAAGCTATCATTTAAAACCCCTAGCCTCTAAATTTTCAGGGAGCTGATTTGAGTAATAATAAACTCCTGTTCTCTTGCTTAGCTGGCTCTGCGTTTATTAAATTCTTTCTCTTGCAAAAATCCACTGTTCTTGGTGCATTGGCTTTTCTGAGCAGTGGGCAAGATGAACCATGGGTGATTACATGTGTGTCAGGAAAAGAGCTAATATTATATTGTGGTGGGATCATCTTTCTGTAGAGCACATAGCACTTTTTAAAAAGCACTGAGTACCCCAGAACTTAAAGTATATATATGTGTGTGTGTGTGTGTGTGTGTGTGTGTATACATATGCACTGAGTAATTACATGATAGGGAAATATCATGGAAAATCTAATGCCAGCTCTTGTGTGTCACCCTTGGGTAAAATTATCTTCTATAATAAGGTCAGATGAATTTTTTAGATGCAAATAACATGCACATGGGATATGAGAGATTGCAGAACTCACAGCTGA
Organism: Cacajao melanocephalus; assembly: GCA_963573385.1. Classification (NCBI taxonomy): domain Eukaryota; kingdom Metazoa; phylum Chordata; class Mammalia; order Primates; family Pitheciidae; genus Cacajao; species Cacajao melanocephalus. The sequence continues at coordinate 32,583 of CAUYLG010065745.1, forward strand.
TGTATATATGTGCTACTAGTTAAAAACATTGAGAGATGGCTCGGTGCGGTGGCTCACACTTGTAATTCCAGCATGCTGGGAGGCTGAGGCTGGCAGATCACCTGAGGTCAGGAGTTCAAGATCAGCCTGGCCAACATGCTGAAACCTTGTCTCTACTAAAAATACAAAAATTAGCTGGTCATGGTGGTGGGCACCTGTAATCCCAGCTACTCAGGAGGCTGAGGCAGGAGAATTGCTTGAACCCAGGAGGCAGAGGTTGCAGTGAACTGAGACGGCACCACTGCACTCTGGCCTGGGTAACAGAGTGAGACTCCATCTCAAAACAAAACAAAACATTGAGAGATAATTTGTTAAAATATTGAAGAATATATTTTTTTACAAGCAAATATATTTAATGAAGCCATAATTCCATTAAGTGGAATATAAAGAACCCATATTTCAGAACAAGCCTGACAGAAAACTAATACTTTCAGTAGTTGAAGTATTTTTAAAAACTTTTTAAGGGTAATTTTAGCATGCCAGTGCACAATAGAAATAACCTTATTCCCTGCTAGTTGGAATGTATAATTTTGAAAGAGGCATACATCATCTTAACTAGAAATAAGGTTTATGATGTTGTGATAATGGCCTTTGGTTTAATAATTTGCAGCAAGTTAATTTAGAATGGGAAACAGAAACCTGACCCAAGATTGTTTCTCTTGCTTCCAGTTCAGGTCTGTTAGTCCACATGGTTTACTCGTCTTTCAACTGCTAGGCAGCTTCACATGGAGGATGATAAGACTTTGGGCCATCCCAAGGCAAGACTGAAGGAAGTAAGTGGTGGCCACATTGCTGAGTCCTTCTCCTTTCCCTCTCTGAACTATTCTCCAGCTCCTGGTGCTCTGTCTCACCTGCTTTGCAGTGGGCCGGGTGGGAGTTTGCCCATCATTGCTCTTTGGAGCACACCAGGCAGAAAGGCACCTACTGGCAAATCCATTTCCTCCTATTCCTCCACCTCTCTCTTCCATTCTACTCAAACTCAGGAAGAGAGGCTGCTTCCACCTAGTTACAAGGAAAAGACTGGATTACATCTAGAAACACAGAGAAAGGATAGGGAGTTTGTAGAGTTACCCAAAGCACCTAGCCTGGGGAGAGTGAGCAGAAATCCAGCTGTGCCTCACCTACCCTATCCTGTCCTTTTCTTTTTTTTTTTTTTTCCTTTTGGCCTGGTGGCCCCACTGCCCCCAACCAGCACCTGCATGTGGCTGTGTCACCCCAAAGGGGGACTTTATGTCATCATCTGCCTGGTGTTCTGCAGATACCATTTAGGCTCTGCCTGAATGATTACTGCAGTGACATAGTACTTGAAATAAAGATTTTATTCTTCACTGCAGGTCCAATGCACTATCCATTGTGCCACAGAGCCACTTTAAAGATTTTGTTCTAAATACCCTTGTACACATACTCTCATTTTAAAATTACAATAGTCTAGTCACTTAAAATGGATCAGAAATCATTTATCTCTACTGTACAGATGAAGAAGCTGAGACTCTTATTGAGACTCCTTTTTCTAAGGTGCTAGATCTTGATTTTGAACTGTGTTCTTGTGATTTTACGTTGTCCTTCTACCCTTCCTTCGTGGGAATAGATTCATTGTGAAATGTGAATGACTAATAGTATTTTTTAAATTCTTTGTTATTAGCTGTGCATACATATATGAAAATATAGACAGTAGAATAATAAACTCATATCTGTTATCCAGATTCAACAATTATTAGATTTGGTCATAATCTGTAAGTAAATCTCAGGTACCATGGCTTTTCATCTTACGTATTTTAGTTTGTATGTCTTTAAAAAAAAAAATACATTCCTGTGTAGCCACAATGCCATTATCATACCTAACAAAATTAATAATTATTCCTTGGTATCGTCTAATAGCCACTTCATATTCAAATTTCCTAATTTGTCTAAAGAAATTATTTTATTGTGGCTGTGTTCAAATTGGGGTTCAAAAATGTTTTCGTTATATTATCCCTTCTTATTTTCAACTTTTTTACTTCTGTCTACTCTATTGTTTGGAAGCTTACTGAACCATTCACCATCTTTAATACACATATACACACACACACATATGTATACATACACACGTAGACATACTTGCTGTTGGGGAATTAGGTGGCAGCTAGCATAGCCCTTGTGCTCCAAGCAGCTGATAAGACACATATGGGAAACAGCAGTGAGACAGTGCTAAGATAGAATTGCAAGGTTAGGCAAGTCTTATTTATTCAGAAATATTCTTTTGAGAACCTGATATATCACGGATTCTGTGCTATATGCTAGAGATAAAAGTGAAGATAAAGTTTAAAGTCAGAGGTTGGGAACAGACATTAAAATAAATAGCCATAAAAGGCATTATTGCATGTTGTCTTCTAATTGTTTCTACATGTCCTACCTTTCAGGTTGACTTGCTTTTGGTACTGTATCTCTAAAATGAAGACTGTCTGTTCTTATTGTATTCAATTCTCGTTATTTTCACATAAAGATGTGTGGATTTTGGATAGTTCTGGCTTTATTAAATGAACAACTGAGGTCTTCATTGCATGTAACTGTAACCCTTTGATTCCTTTCACTATTATTTACTTTCATCTTTCATTATATTTGGTTTTTATTTCTTATGAAGGATAAAATTTGGATTTAGGCCTGTGATATTGAACATACTGGATGGCTGTTAGAAAGAGAAAGCCAACTGCTTGCCTGAACAGTTTTACAATAGTACTGACAGAATATTAATGTTGGTTACTGCATTAGGTAATGCTAGCCATGTAGCAAACATGTCCCAAAATGTACAGGCTATTTAGAGCCACAATTTTCTTATTGCATATAAGCTTATGTATGACAAGATATTATTACATGTTTCTCCTAGGACTTCTGTAAAGAAATAATGCATATTGACACATTTTGCAAATTAACTTGCTAAACTAGTGTTAGTATCAACAGCAGGCACAGGGTTGGCAGCAGCATCAGCAGTAGTAGCAGTAGCAGTAGCAGTAACAGTAGTAGCAGTACTAGTAGTTACTATGACGCTTGTCAAAATGTCAGTAAACCATCCTTGCTAATCTCTGAGCCTGGGATTGTTGTCAGAATGCAAAGTTGAGAAAGAAAATCTGGTGATCTCATTCCTGTTTTTGATAGAGCAGTGATTCACTTCCTACGGGAGTCTGTGATTGGGAAGAATTAATGATTTGGTTCAGGGAAAGCCTGAGATAATGAGAAAACTCTTCTGTATTCATTGGCCTTGACTTTGTTTTATGATAGAAGGTGCCCATGGGAACACTGCACTGGATACTAAAAATGCATCCTCCTCTTCTGCATTCATTGCTAGATATTATTTATGTTTGTGCTTGTTTATTTTTCTTTAGTGGCCTCTGAATAGATTTATCTTTTTATAATGTGTGGCACTTAATAATTACAGCTATGAGCACTTTGTAAAAAAATTTGCTGGATGTCTATCTAAATTCTACTACAGTGGGCATCAAACGAGTGAGCATATAAACTACCAGGGGAGTCTTAATAAATTTTCATGTTCTAGGCCAACCATTATAGATTGAATTGTAGGTCTGAGGAAGGTCTAGTCATCAGGGATATTTGTTAAGTTTTTCTGCTCAATTATCTGTTCAAATATGCATTCTTGTGTTTATTTTTAGTGATTACCCTAGAAATTTTAAAATGCATTCCTGACTAACTATAAGACACCTTACTTAAGTTTAACCCAAACAATGAAAAAGCTTATGATGGTTTGACTTTAGTTACTGCCTCTTGCTCTTTGTGCTATTGTAGTCATATATTCATATATTTTAATTTTTACATATGTGTTAATCCCCACACAACATATTATTACTGTGTTCAAAGCAGTGAAAGTAATTTTTTTTTTTTTTTGAGACGGAATCTCACTCTGCTGCCCAGGCTGGAGTGCAGTGGCAGGATCTTGTCTCACTGCAACCTGTGCCTCCTGGGTTCAAGCAATTCTCGTGCCTTAGCCTCCCAAGTAGCTGGAATTACAAACGTGTGCCACCATGCCTGGCTAGTTTTTGTATTTTTGGTAGAGATGGGGTTTCACGATGTTGGCCAGGCTGGTCTCGAACTCCTGATCTCAGGTGATCTGTTTGCCTTGGCCTTCCAAAATACTGAAAATACAGGCATGAGCCACTGTGCCTGGCCTGAATATGACTTTATATTTCCCTTTTCTATTGCGTTTCATTTCTTCTTGTAACTTCTGTTAGCTTTCATCTGGGGTTGCTTTCTCTAACTTGAAGAACTTCCTTTAGTACACTCACAGTACAAGTTATTTCAGCTTTTGTTTGAAAACATCTTTATTTCACTTTTATTTTTTGAAGGATACATTGATTGGGTATAGTATTTTAGATTGGCTTTATTTCTTTTTACCATCCCCTTGCATCCCAGCATATTAAAAATGTTATTTGTCTTCTTGTTTTCAATTTCCTTTAAAAATTCAGCTTTCAATATTGTTGTTGCTCCTTTGTAGGTAATGCATTTTTTTCCAGTGACAGCTTTTAATATATTTTTTTTCCTTTTTTAAAATTTGGATTTTTATACTTTAACCAAAGTCACGTTCCAGCATGACTTTCTTTGTTTTTCTCCTGCTTGGTGTTTACTGAATTTCTTGAATCTGCCAGTTGATGTCTTTCATCAACTTCAGAAAATAAAAAACTATTTTCTCTTCAGACATTACTTCTGCCCCAATTTCTCTCTCCTCTCCTCTGGAACTCGAAATACATACATATTAAGCTTTTGACTATCTTCCATGTATTTTTTATGCTCTGTTCTTGTCATTCTTCCTATTCTCTCTGTGCTCCTATATGGATATTTTAAACTGTCTTTTAGCTTACTAATTTTATATTCTTTTGTCCCCAGGTCACTGTTAAGGATGTCCAATTATTTAATTTTAGATAAAGTATAGTTTTATTCTAGAATGTTTATTTTATTCTTGTATATAATTCATTTCTCTCTTGAATTTTTTCATGTTTTTGTCTATTTTGCCCATTTCTTTTTCTTTATTTTCTTTAACATTTTTACTTCGTTATTTTGAAGTGTTTGTCTACTAAGTCCAACATCTGGATCATCTGTGGGTACATTACTTTCTTTTCATTTGATTTTGATCACATTTTCCTGCCTATTCATATGTCTGTTAACATTTGATTGTATTCTGGCCATTGTGTCTAAGAGAATGGTAACATCTCTCCATGATCCCTTTTACCAGGGAGTGCCCCGTTTTCCTCTACTAGCTAGATAAAGTGTGTTATCCTGTGATAATTTTTCTGGCAACTCTTGTTTAAAACCCAAAAGAATTGTGAAACTGTGCTACTGTGGTCTGTGTTCATATTAAAAATCAAGACCAAGCAAGTTTTGCCCTTCTTTTCTGTGGGCTCATGATTTGGCCTTGCACCCAGGGACTGAGCTGAGCCAGGGTTTAGTAAAAAAGTCAGTCTACTTTTGTTTGTTATTATTCTTCAGACCTGGTCTATGCAGGTTTTTGATTCAAATTTTGGAAGGTGTCTTACTTCGGCCTGAAGCTTTTGCCCTTTGAGGATTTTGAGGTGTTAACTCTTTAACTTCCTGCTCCAGGCAAATTTAAAATATGGGAACTGTCTTCAGGGAGAGACGTTGTATTATTGCAGACCCCTTCTCTCCAGTGGGGTATTATCTTCAAGGCAACAAGAGTATGTGGAGATTTCACTTGGCTTTTCTAGCCTAGCATCCCCAGGCCTCTTCCCTCCCAAGCTGTTCCAGAATATAGCAAATGATCAGTGGTAAAAATCAGTCTTACATTTCGGTCTCCTCTAGTTTCCAGTCTTCTAGATATGTGTGGACACCAAAGTCTCTGCTTGTTTCACTCTCCTTAGTCCAAGAGCCATGGGCCTCTTAACAGTGGCACTTATGTCTTGCCAAATGACTCAAGGGAAAAAGATAGGTGACTGTGGTCAACTCACCTGGGAAGTATTTACCCACCCTTCATTTTGGAATTAATCTAAACTTCATTGCCTCTAGAGAACTCTGATATCTTAAAATAAATTTTTTTGTAATTTATTTACCTTTTGGTTATTGCAGTGGGAATATTGGCCATATATAACCTGCTTTATCCCATCTTACTTTTTTTTAAATGCTTTAAGTTCTGGGGTACATGTGCAGGAGGATTGTTACATAGGTATACATATGCCATGGTGGTTTGCTGCATCCATCCTTCTGTCGTCTACATTAGGTATTTCTCCTAATGTTTTCCCTCCCCAATCCCCCTACCCCCTGCTATCCCTCCCCTAGCTCTTCCACTCCCCAAAAGGCTCCGGTGTGTGATGTTGCCCTCCCTGTATCCATGTGTTCTCATTGTTCAACACCTACTTATGAGTGAGAACACGTGGTGTTTGGTTTTCTGTTCTTGTGTCAGTTTGCTGAGAATGATGGTTTCCAGATTCATCCACGTCCCTGCAAAGGACGTCAACTCATCCTTTTTTATGGCTGCATAGTATTCCATGGTGTATATGTGCCACATTTTCTTTATCTTGTCTATCATTGATGGGCATTTGGGTTTGTTCCAAGACTTTGCTATTGTAAACAGTGCCTCAGTGAACATACGTGTGCATGTGTCTTTATAATAGAATGATTTATGATCCTTTGGGTATATACCCAGTAATGAGATTGCTGGGTCAAATGATAATTCTAGTTCTAGATCCTTGAGGAATTGCCACACTGTCTTCTACAATGGTTTAATTAATTTACACTCCCACCAACAGTGTAAAAGCATTCCTATTTCTCCACATCATTTCCAGCATCTGTTGTCTCCAGATTTTTTAATGATTGCCATTCTAACTTGTGTGAGATGGTATCTCCATATGGTTTTGATTTACATTTCTCTAATGACCAGTGATGATGAGCATTTTTTCAATGTTTGTTGGCTACATAAATGTCTTCTTTTGAAAAGTATCTGCTCATATCCTTTACCCACTTTTTGATGGGGTTGTTTGTTTTTTTTCTTGTAAATTTGTTTATGTTCTTTGTAGATTCTGGATATTAGCCCTTTGTCAGATGGGTAGACTGCAGAAATTTTTTCCCATTCTGTTGGTTGCTTGGTCACTCTAATGATAGTTTCTTTGGCTGTGCAGAAGCTCTTAAGTTTAATTAGATCCCATTTGTCTATTTTGGCTTTTGTTGCCATTACTTTTGGTGTTTTAGTCATGAAGTCCTTGCCTATGCCTATGTCCTGAATGGTATTGCCTAGGTTTTCTATTAGGGTTTTTATGGTGTTAGGTCTTACGTTTAAGTCTTTAATCCACCTGGAGTCAATTTTTGTATAAAGTGTAAGGAATGGGCCCAGTTTCAGCTTTCTGCACATGGCTAGCCAGTTTTCCCAACACCATTTATTAAACAGGGAATCCTTTCCCCATTGCTTGTTTTTGTCAGGTTTGTCAAAGGTCAGATTGTTGTAGATTTGTGACGTTACTTCCGAGGCCTCTATTCTCTTCCATTGGTCTATATCTCTGTTTTGGTACCAGTACCATGCTGTTTTGATTACTGTAGACTTGTAGTATAGTTTAAAGTCAGGTAGTGTGATACCTCCAGCTTTGTCTTTTTTTTTTTTTTTTTCGCTTAGGATTGTCTTGGCTATGCAGGCTCTTTTTTGGTTCCATATGAAGTTTAAGGTATCCCACCTTACTTTGAATGGTACTGATGCTAGTGATTGGAGGCCCACAGCTTTAGTCCCACTACCTTTTGTTTCAGAAAAGGCAATATACTTGCTTGGAATGTATAAATTGTGTATTAATCTACAAATAAAGATTTAGGATTTAAATACTGAGAAATGTGCATGAAGACATCATCCTTAATCAGCTTCTGGGAACAAAAACCGCCTTATTCTAAATTCACTGTGCTATGGGTCATAAAATGGTATGCACAGTTAAATAGAATTATATACAATTCCAAAGTGTTATTTCTATGCGTAAATTTATTTGAAAAACATAGTTTTGGGAAGCATATTCTCTAGCAAGTTATTTGAAAAAGATTTCAAGTTCATTTATAAAAAGAAAGAAAAATAAAAATGTAAACCTTGAAGAAATTAATCACCTGCTGATTTAGTCTCTTTAATTTTTAAAAATATGTTTTCATCTTGTAAAAACCCACTTTATTGAGGTATAATTTACCTTTTAAATATTGCGGCCATTTTACATTTATATTTCAATGAGCTTTTGACAAATGTATATACCTAGGTAACCATCTTCACAGTTAAGATAAAAAACATTTCCTCAGCTGGGCACAGTGGCTCATGCCTGTAATCTCAGGACTTTGGGAGGCCAAGGTGGGTGGATCACCCGAGGTCAGGAGTTCAAGACCAGCCTGGCCAACATGGTAAAACCCCATCTCTACTAAAAATACAAAAGTCAGCCAGGTGTGGTGGCGGGCACCTGTAATCCCAGCTATGCGGGAGGCTAAGGCAGAAGAATTGCTTGAATCTGGGAGGCCAAGGTTGTGGTGAACCAAGATCACACCACTGCTCTCTAGCCTGGGCAACAGAGTGAGACTCCATCTAAAAAAAAAAAAGAAAATAAAAAATAAATTCCTCCAATATTCCACCTTTTGTTTTTACTCTCATGTAGACATTCCACAGCAGTGAGTTACTTAGTTTTCTTCCTCTTGTTCACAAGTTACATGTTACTGACTCACATTTATACACATTCCCACTGCTGCTTCTGAAATACTCTCTCACAATTTGAGTCCTCTGATCTCTGCTTCCTTTTTCTTATGTCTAAATTCTTTTTTTTTTTTTTTTTTTTTTTGAGATGGAGTCTTGCTCTGTTGTCCAGGCTGGAGTGCAGTGGCATGATCTTGGCTTGTGCAACCTCTGCCTCCTGGGTTCAAGCAATTCTCCTGCCTCAGCCTCCCAAGTAGCTGGGACTACAGGTGCGTACCACCACACCCGGCTAATTTTTGTATTTTTAGTAGAGATGGGGTTTCACCATGTTGGTGGCGAGGCTGGTCTCGAACTCCTGACCACATGATCTGCCCACCTCAGCCTCCCAAAGCACTGGGATTATAGGTGTGAGCCACTGCACCTGGCCCTAAATTCTTACACACGTGGGGGAATGGGTTGGACATGGGCATGTTGGCATACTACTCTGTAAATCTGTTTTCTAGTTGATTAATATTTCTATACCCTGACTGCCCTCCTTGGAGACAGAGATCTGTTTCTCTTGAAATTCCCCAGAGGACCCTTTACTATATTTTGTTCAATAAGTGCTATTAATAAACACAATTTGAAGAATGTAAATAAACTTTATTTGTTAAAGTTCTAGACTCACCCCAAGCGGCCTCTGTGGGGCTCATTCTATGCGAAGAGTTCTGAGCATGCACCCACAGCACACACGGTGCCATTAGCTTATCCAACCTCTCAACATTATTTCATACCTGACTGGTATGAGATTGTCTTTTATAAAAGCATTGACCCGTAGCAGTGGCAGCATCTGTCTATTAGTGTGCTCAACATTAAACTGGAATTTTAATGCTAATAATTAACTAGAACAATATCTCATTTGGACAGAAGTCATTTCATCCTCTCCTGTGAGCTAAAATGTTATTTGAACAACTATCAAGGCCATAGAAGTAGAAAGAACATTTTGATATTACAGTGTTTTAGTAAAAGAAGAAATTCAGGTTTCATGAAAATATTTCTTAAAGATAATGATCATCCTGAAATGGCGTTGGTTAACACAAAATGATCTTGTTACTAAAATGCTGTTTCAATTTTCTTCCATTTTAAAGCCAAGTGAGTCATGAAAAAATAATATTGGTCGTTACATCTATATTGCTAATATAAACGTGGATAGGCTTTTAATAGTATTCAAGAAAATCTAGAGAAATGAAATTCACAAATTTCATTTAAAACCAGTACTAGTAATTTTCTTTCATAACATTCTGTAGGAGTGCTTAAGTCTGCTTTGGTTTCCTCTTTTGGTCAGGGTAACCTTAAATGAAGAGCCTAGCAACTATGGCAATGCAGAAAAAGAAAGAAAGAGAGAGAGGGAAAAAGAAAAAGAAAAGATCTGTGTAATCCTTGACCAGTAAAATCAGCTGATGAATAATCAGGAGTTGATAGAGGTCAGGGTAGGGACATGAAGCAGGACACAAAGCTTTATTACAAACATACTAAATCCAGGGGATTTCCTATGTGAAAGCCCATTTAATTCCTTATCACTGTTCAGTTATATGTGTGTGTACGTGTGTGTGTATATATATATATAAAATTATAGATAAGGAAACTGAGATTCAAGTCAGTTTCATTGATTGGATCAGAGTTACAAAAAGCCAGGGTTTAAACCTGTGTATAATGACTCCAAGGTTTATGTAAACTATAGCTCATGTTCATATCTAGCTTCTTGGAGTCATAGAATGGGGCTAAAGAAACAAATCCTCCTTCTTATTTACTGTATTATTCTTTGCCAACATACATGTGAGATTATACCCATCAGTGTCAAACCCAGATATGATAATCCCAGGTTTTTGAGGTTTCCGTTTGTTTGACAAGTTTAGTTATCCAAAAAGCTTCCTGATTGTTTTAAACAGAATTCCTTGGTCCTCTGAGAATAGGACACCTTCACTGGGCACTGACAGGGACTGTCACCTTGAAGTGACACCTTATGGCCTTCCTAATTGTGGCTTCTTTTAATTTTCAGGAAGCTACCTGCTAGTGTAAGCATTGAGACTGCAACGCTCAACCCTGGCTAGAGATTGACAATAGTGGACTTTGTAGGTGACAGAAACCCAATTAATAAACTGAATGTACAAAAATGGTCTCTAAACTTTGGAAATGGGGCCAGGTGGTGATGACAAAGATAAATGTGATTGGTTTGCCCTCTGCATGTTGGCTTTGCCCTGTACTAACAGCTTCCTTCTCACATTGTCACCATCTCTCTCTCTTCTTTTTAACACAATGTTATTTGAATTCATGCAGTGTGAGTCAGTTTTACAGATTAGGGCATATCAGGAATACAAAGTTGTGGAGGCAGAACGTGTGTGGCCAGTGAGTTTTACTTTTTGGGAACTAGATTACATGAACCAATTTATTTGGTGATCATTTGGTTCCGATTATGTAAATCTGTAGATAAATGTGAAATAGGAATGCCTGATAAAGATATATTGCATATGTTGCATGAAGGTATCTGCTAGTACCATTTAATAGTTGTAATAAGAACAGTTAACGTTTGTGAGTGCTCACTATGTGCTAGGTACTATGCTAAACTTATGTTATTTAATTATTACACCATCTTTATGAGATAGCTATGATTATACCCATTTTAACGGCAAAGAAATGGAGATTTGGAGAGGTTAAGTGATGCAAAGACACACAGCCACTAAGTGGCAGAGCTAGGACTGGAAGGCAGCTCTGTGTGACTTGGAAGTCTGTGCCCTCAAGTACCACATTATTTGGAGTAAGTCAATGCCCTCCAAACCGTGAGGTGTTCATTTTCACCTTCCAGGTTCCCTGGCAGAACCAGACATGGAATGCAGATTTTCAAGTCTTAGTCCTTTACAAGCTAATTGGCTGACTTCACTTCTTTGGAATTAATTTGCTTTTTTTGCATTTTTCAGAAAATAGGATTTGAAGGAAAACACATGCCAATAAAAATTATTGTTTCAAACTAAAAACAAAATGAAAACTGTGCATTTGATTACTTTGTAGTCCACTCTGGTGAACAGAAATGAAGACTGTCCAAATCTAGGGCCTTCTTCTGACCCTTCTTTGCCTAATATCATTACAAAGAGGGCAGTTCAGACCCAACAATCCTCCTTATAGACAGCTACTGATTTTATCATAAAAGAAATCTCAGTGGGAATGCAGACCATGCCCATTTGCAGGGCACATCCACTCATCTTCCTAGTTCTTCCCTTGTTGGTCAGGTCAGGCTGTCTCTTGTGGCTGCCCTAGGCTTCCACATATGCTACTGTTTGCAAAGGCAGCTGACATTAGCATGGGCTCCAATAAACAAAATTTGGTTAAATCATGCTACTGCCACGTCAGCTTTTTCAAATTGCACTAAGAAACTCTTTTTGAGAGACATTAGCGATATATATAGTCATCATACATGTTAAAAACGATTCCTCATGGCTGAGGAAAGTAAATCATGACTTCCTTAATGTCTATCAGAATTGTTGGTTGGCATTTCTGACTGAATTCACTCAATTTTCACTACAAGATTTTATAAAAATAATATTGCATCCATTCCTGGGACTTTTATTAGGCATTGGAAGCTTTCTAACATTCAACTGAGGTACCTTAAAATCACTTCTAAAATTGGGTCTCTTTGCTGTAAAAGAAAGGTCTAATTTGGGAGTTAAATGCATTTTATAGGATTTTAAAACTTTTCCTTTGCCTCACAAAACTGACTGGCTTTGTATTAAATGAGCAAACATTTATGTTATACAATGAATTTCCTGTACCTTAATAATGTGTGAATAACTGAAAAACTTCATGCCATTAGAAGCTCAATATAATCCTTACCCTGTAATAAATATGGATTTCTACTTTAGAGAAAATATGGACTTTTTGAATCCATCTCTACATCCTAGTGAAAGGAAGTGAAAAAGTGAGAAATTGAATCAAAGATAATTTTGGTTAGAAAATTCCATATGGCATGGAATTTGGAAAAAACAAAGTCTTTGTTGGAGATGAGCACATTTTTATTTGGGACATTGTATTAGTTTCCTATTGCTGTTGTAAGAAGTTACTTCTTTCATAACAGCTTAAAAATTATCCATTTATTTTCTCTGAGTTTTGTATAAGTCTGATCGGCTCAGCTTAGCATCTTAGAATGCTGAGGTGTGTGCAGGGTTGTGTTTCTAACTGGAGGCTCTTGTGGGAGAATCCCTTCCAGGCTCATTCAGGAGGTTGACTGCATTCAGTTCCTTGCAGTTGTAGAAATTAGGCCCTTATTTTCTCGCTGGATGTCCACAGAATGTTGTTCTCAGTTTCTAGACACTATCCGCATTCCCTGTATCATGGCTCCATTCCTCTAGCTACAAAGCCAACAAAGGCTGCTAAATGCTTATCTCACTCCATCTCTCTCTGACCCCCTTCCCTCCCAGGCTCATCTTTCTCCCCTTCTGCTGCTGCATCTCTCTGATTGCAGCTAAAGAAATAGCTCTGACTTAAGGGCTCAAATGATTAGATTTGGCACATTCAGATAATCCAGGATAATCTCCCTATTTTAAGATCTAGACCCTTAATTATATCTGCAAAATTCCTTCATAGCAGTACCTGGATTCTTGTTTGGTTGAATAATCTTAGAGTGACATCTTTAGAAATCTATTTTCCTCTGAAATGAATACAGCAGAGGCCATCCATGAGAAACTCTTTGGCCAGAGGTGGATGGACTGCAAGGTTTGATTCAGAATTCTATATCATTACTGCCTCTAATATTTTTAATTAGTGCAAAGAAACTAATCAATAAACCACTTAGCCAGCACATAGAAACAGATTTTAATACGTAACCAACTGATACACATTTACTGACATGAAGAATTATTTTTGTGTTTGCATCATCATTAGATACCTGAGTTATGGGAGAACTTAAAGAGAGTCTTTCCCTGTTTAGCAGTGTTGCACTACCTGCCAGTACCCTGGAAGTCTCAGCAGATCATTATTGCCTTAACTCTTAAAGTACTGATGTCAGCTGACATAGTCCACTGGGGATAGAGTGAGAAATGAAGTTGGCTTTACCAAGGGTCTCACCTGGGGCAGTGGCATTGAGAAAGCGATTACCCAGATCTGAGATCTCCTGGAAAGTTATTCAGTCTCAAGAAAGGTGAAGAAATAGGATTGTGGAGAAAAACTCCAAGGTCTGGGAGTGAGAGTTTCTCTAGGTTTATCACAGAGTAAAGGAAAGGGGTACCTGAATTCTGGGGTAACTGAATTCTGGGGAGTGGGGGAGTCTCAGCTCCCCCGAGAGGATGTTCTTCCAGGCACTTGGTCTCTCACCCAAGAATGGGAGAGGGGACCACGCCAGGCGCAGTGAGTGATTAAGTAAATATCAGACCCCAAAGAGTTTTGCAGAAAGTGATTTATTTAGGCAGAGAAAGAGAAAAAGGAGGAAGAAAAAGATGAGAGAGAGAATCTTTCACAATATTGTGGAAGGGGATCCAGATATGAAGTCTGCCTGGATGTGGAGGACAGGGACTTTTAACCTGGGAGGAATTCCCACCCTCTTCAGGTGTTCTGGGCCCATGAAAGGAGTTCCCTTAAACTTCCACTGGATCTTTGATTTTTCCCACGTGTGCGAAAATTTAGATGAAGACCTCTAAGATCCTGGATGGAGTGGTGGGGGTATGGCGCTGGGATGTTCTTGCCTTTGAAACTGCGCCCCCTTCTGGACCTGGGAAGATAATACATTCCTTCAGTCCCCCTCTGAACAGGAAAGTCCAGCTTCTGCTGGGACCCAGGGTGTCGATTGCTCTTTAGCTACTTCCTGCTGAAATGGGGCATAGAAGGGGACCTGCAGTTGAGGTTTCCTCTAGAAGGGAGCCTTTTAGTGGTACAGGTCGATCCAGAGTTCCACAATAGAGCTCATGAGCCAAGGACATCCGGGGTTCCAGTTGCAGGATTATTTGTAGCCTTATGATTCTAGAAGAAATGAATGTGACAAGAAGGTTAAAGATGAAAAGCCCAGAGGCCAAAATTATAGAATGGTTATAAACAGGCCTAGGAGAGGATAGAGCCAGAACGGCCAGTTGTTAAACAAGCTCCGTGATACTATTTCTTGAAGGTCTTTAGCCCTGTGTTTGATTGATTCCTGAGTTCTTTAACTTTGTTTAAAACAGCACTTAATTGGTTTACAAAGTAGCAGCATTTCTTCCTAGAGACAGGTTCTCTCTGTTGTTAACAGATTTAAGGCCCTTTTACTTTGAAGAGCTATGGCAGCTAAAGAGTTAAGCTGTTTTGCAGAGTGAGCTGCCTTTGCAAAGAGAATTAGCAACCAACCTTTTTATGTTATTAATTAAGTCCTGAGATAGCTTATAGTAGCTGAATAGTGGTAGTGACTTTTCTAATACCAGCACCAAGTTTTCCTATTATTCAACCACCCACTCCTTATGGAAGGAATAATTGGAGTTTGAGAGATAGCAAAGTTAAGAGTTATAGTCCTGCTAATGTGAGGTTATCAATTAGACTCATGAGTGGTTACTTTCCTGAGGATCTTGTTGGAGGAGCAGATGCAGATCCTTTAATGGCTCGCAGGTGTACGAAGGGTCATCTCCTAGAACTTCAGGCTGCAGAGTGGAGGGTTTATGACTTTTTTTAGGAGGTGTCCAAGGCTTTAGCTGAGTGTGATGAATCCATGAGTTAATTCCCACCAGCTTAACTGCCACTGGGGTAGACAGAATAACCAAAAATGGTCCTTCCCAAGATGGGCCTAGAGAAGGAGAGTCTGAGGGGAGAGACAACAAGCACCAAGTCTCCAGGGCAGGAGAGAAATACTGAGAAGGCTGTGTCAGTGTCCAGGAGAAGATTAACCTCCTGGCCCTCTATGGTCAGCTTTACCCGGGGCTCTGTGAGGGTGACAGCTGGTGCTGGCACTTGCCCCAGGGACCCTCAGTCCTGTAGTTGGACCATCTGGTTAGACACCTCAGGCCCTGGGAACCTTTGTCCCATGGGACAGTGTGCTTTCCAGTGATCCCCTCAGCACAGTGGGCAAGGACAGGGTGGTGGTCCATTCCTCTGGGGACAATTTCTTATAAAATGTCCCTTCAGACTGTACTGGCAGCAAGCTCTGCCAGACTGGCAGCTAACCTGAATGTTTCCCTCATTTGAGCCCCTGGGGTCTGCTTGCCTGAAGGCCGTGACTAAGGCAGCAGCCTTTCTCTGGTCTCTCCTGTTGCTTTCAGCCTGTTCTTCCTGGTCTCTATTATAAAACACCGAGGTTGCTAGGTTCAGTAATGATTCTAGACTCTGTTCTGGCCCCAAGGCCAGCTTCTGGAGCTTCCTCCTGATGTCTGCTGCTGACTGCATAATAAACTTGTCCTTTAGTATTAACTGGCTCTCGATGGAGTCTGGTGACAGGGGAGTGTACTTTCTTAAAGCCTCCAGCAATCGTTCAAGGAAAGCTCTTGGATTTTCTTCCTTTCCTTGGGTTGTGGTGGATAACATTGCATAGTTCATGGGCTTCTTCCTAGTTTGCCTTAATACCTCAAGTATGCAGGTCAGGAAATGCCTGTGGCTCCAGTCCCCCTGTTCTGAATCCAGATCCCAGTGAGGGTCTGTGCCAGGGGCTGCTTATTTACCTGTAGGATATATATCCTTTTCCTGTGGCAGCATTAGGTTATGTACTTGGCTAAGGTGCCAGGTGTCCCCAAACTCTTAAGCCCGTGCTAGAGCAACCTCTCTGTCACTTCTGGTTAGGGTTTGATTAATCAATAGCATGATATCTTTCCAGTCTAATTCAAAGGACTGACCCAGGCCCTGCAGAACATCTTTGTAGTTGTCTGGGTCATCTGAAAACTTTCCTAAGTCCACCTTAATTTTCTTTAAGTCAGAAAGTGAGAAGGGAGTACGTAACTTGGTTGGGCCAAATTATTCTCCTACTGCCTATAGGGGGCAGAGTCTGGGCATCCAGGTAGCCTGAGATGCCCTGGCTGTCTCAGCCCTCCCTGGCTCCTGTTGGGGTACAGGGGCCAAGGAGTCCTGGTTGGCATTGGTGGAGGTAGTTACCACAGGGAGTCCCACATGTAGAGGTAGTCCTGAGGATGGCTGAGTAGGGAATGGGGAATAGGCCCGACAGAGCCGAGACTTATTCCTTAGGGAAAAGAAAAGTTGCACATAGGGGACCTCAAACAATTTACCCTCACTTTTACAAAACAGGTCTAATTATAGAATAGTGTCATAATCTATACTTCCATTTGGAGGCCAGGTTTTTCCACTTGGCAGAGGGTATTTTGGCCACGCTGTTCAGCAGAGAAAAATGAACCACTTCATCTTCAGAGATTATGTGTCAAATTGGTCCCAATTTTCCAAGATACATTTTAATGGGGACTTTAATTTGGGAAGAGTAACACCCATCTGAAATCGAACACAAGGGATGCCCACATCCCCAGTTATTAATTGCAGCTGCTCAATCAGAGGCATCCCTTAGATAGGGTATTCAATTTGGGGTGTCCCTCAGTCAGTACCTCATAATTTCCATGTGCCCAAGATGCATGATCATCTTTTTGGGGCCTCCCATGTACTGGATTCAAATCATGCCTACCAGCATCATGGGACTCACACTCACCATCTGCATGCCTCTAGTGACCACCATAAAGACATGTGGACTGTGGGGATGGATGGTTTGTACCAGCATGTCCCTGAACCAGGCCAGTGAGGCTCAGGAGATGGGTACTAGTATTCGCTGGCAAAAGTCCAATTTATACAGGCCAGATTATAAAACTGCCCTAGAAGGGTAAACTTCTAGGAGGGACCTTTATGCATGTTAATCTAAAGAAGGCAAGACCATTTGGCTGAGGCCAGAACAATGACTTCAGGACCTGGACCTCCTCCCCAACTCCAGTTTCCATTATAGAAAAATGCTAGGACCGGTTTGACTATGATCTTCTAGATAGAGAATTTCTGCCATAGAGCGAGAGATCCAATCCTAAACAAGACAAATCATACACAAAATACAAAGTCCTGTAGCCTTTAGCTTTGGAATTTCCCAAAAGGTTTTCCTACTCAAGACTGTTTCCACCAGGGTTTTGAACCAGTAGCCTCACAGCTGCTGGTCCTACACCTTAACCTCTTTACCATTTGGCTGTTTGTGATAAATGGTTGCCAGGAAGAAGTTTGCCTTACGGAAATCTGGACCCAGGTGTGGGCCCAAAAACCTGGGATGGGCTCACAGCCAGCAGTCACTTTTTGCTTCAGCCACTGTCTCCTAACAATGCTCCAAGAGAAAAAAAACTGCTTGCCACTGTGAGTTTAAAAGTCATGTGCATCCGTTTAGGAGCCTGCAACCTCAGGTATGTGCCAGAGGGGAATGCTCGACCTGCCCTTGCAGCCTCCTGGTTTGCCATGATGCTGAGACCATGTGTGCACCTTGGCCCCCTTTTTTCACTGCTGCCTCCAACTGGGGAACACTGGAGAGGCCTGCTGAGCTGTGTGCCAGGTCGTGGCACTTCTTGGTCCCACGCAGGCCCTGGCCATATCTCGCCCCCTCCCCGCTGTTTTTCTCCCACCCACAGTGCTGGTGACTGCAGCTTTTAACAGCCTGGGCCCACCCCCGGGGCCAAGCTGTGGTTTCCATGGTCCAAGTTGATGGCCAAGACGTGAGGCTGGCAGGAGCAAATGGCCTGGGGAGAGTGCTTGCCTGCTCCTCCCCCCTACCATGATCCGAAGGCCCTCTATGCATACCTGGTTTCTGTAGATAGCATCTGCCTGCCCTGCCTCCCACAGGTACTTGGCCCAGAGAAAACAGCAGAGAGAGAGGGAGAGAGAGAGCAGAAAGGAAGCAGAGAGGGTGGGAAGGAAGCCAGGCGCAGTGCACTTTTTAAATTTGGCCGGGGACTCCTGCAGAACTTCCAAAACCCCCACAACCCAGCCCAGCCACTCCCGGTGTTTCCTTAAAGTGACAGGACAGATTGCAAGTGAGAGAGGGGCATCCGATGTAACTTACCCCTCTGAAGTAACAGTTTCTTACTCTGCACTTTCTCCTGGCTGGCTCACCAATATTTGTAACTAAATTCCAGGGAGTGGGGGAGTCTCAGCTCTCCCAAGAGGATGTTATTCCAGGCTTTTGGTCTCTCACTCACCCAAGAATGGGAGAGGGGACCATGCCGGGTGCAGTGAGCAATTAAGTAAATATTGGAACCCAAAGAATTTTGCAGAAAGATTTATTTAGGCAGAGAAAGAGAAAAAGGAGAGAGAAAAAGATGAGAGAGAAAAGCTTCCACAGTATTGTGGAAGGGGATCCAGATATGGAGTCTGCCTGGATGTGGGGGACAGGGACTTTTAACCTGGGAGGAATTCCCACCCTCTTCAGGTGTTCTGGGCCCATGAAAGGAGTTCCCTTAAACTTCCACTGGAGTGATTGATCTTTGGTTTTTCTGCACATGGGAAAGTTTAGACAAAGACCTCTGAGATCCTGGTTGGAGAGGTGGGGGTATGGCACTGGGAAGTTCTTGTTTCTCTGATGTTTCCTTGAAGTCCTGAACCAACTTTTTGGACAAATTCCAGTGATTTATCCATTTGCCCATCTCTATGTTCATAGTTCTCATCCTTGAATCCATAGCATAAATTCACAGTTATTCAACAGATCAAACTTTAGGAAGATGAAAAGGGCTAACACAATAGAAAATAGCCCATTTTTCAAATGAACTTGAGCATAGCTATTCTGGACAAAAAATACTTACATGGTTTTTACTCAGTTGACCACTTTCATGGATTTTGGTTTATGTAGGATAAAATATGTAAATAAAAATGTAAGACACTCTTTCAGTCCAAAGACAAATAAAATATACTCTCTGTCATACGGTAAATCACATTTAAATTGTACTTTTCTTCTTCACTGGAAGTTTACAGTGTAGTGATTGCTTTGTCTGATAGTAACCTGAGGATACAACCCAGATTTCTGAATTATCAAAGATGAAAATATGTCCAGTTTAAGTGTTAGGAATTATATACAAATTCTTTGAAAACTGGCATTTTATGTTCTATATATATATATATGGACACCTCTGATTTAACTAGTGTACGTGGTTGACAGAATTCTCCATTCACTAAATACTCTATAAACTCTAGATTACTGTTAGGTTTTTAGAATTCTGTCTGTTTTCTTTGCAGGATCCCATGGAGAGATTTTTGTTGTTTTTTTTTACTTTAAGTTCTGAGATACATGTGCAGAATGTGCAGGTTTGTTACATAGGAATAGATGTGCCATGGTGGTTTGCTGCACCTATCAACCCATCATCTAGGTTTTAAGCCCCACATACATTAGGTGTTTGTTCTAATGCTCTACCTCCCCTTACCCCCCGCTGATAGGCCCAAGGGTGTGGTGTGATGTTCTTCTCCCTGTGTCCATGTGTTTTCATGGTTCAACTCCCACTTATGGGTGAGAACATGCAATGTTTGGTTTTTTGTTCCTGTGTTAGTTTGCTGAGAATGATGGCTTACAGCTTCATCTATGTCCCTGCGAAGTACATCAACTCATTCTTTTTTTATGGTTGCATAGTATTCCACCCATGGAGAGATTTTCATGAAAATCAGCATCGACTTGGCCTTAGTTCAGAAATTAAGAACAATCAGATGGCAAAATGGAGGGTTTGGTCCTGCCTGAGCTGTGTCCCCAGCCATCTGTGTCAGTGACTGCAAAGCACCACTGGCAACAGCAATAGCCAAACGCTTGTCATCACCTGGGTTGAAGTTACATCTGTAAAGTATTTAACATCTGATTCAAAGCACAGGGCATTCTGCAAGAAGTATATCATACTGTGAGTTTTGGTTTAAAACTGTCTTGGTACCAATGCAGGGTCTATCAGTTATTAGCCTTGTAAACCTGAAAAAGTTGACCTCTCTGAGCTTCAGTTTGCTTATTTGTAAAAGGAGAATAGTACTTCAAAGGGCTGATGTGAAAATTAAATGACATAGTGCAAGACAATCGATTGACATAGTAAGCTCTTGGTAAGTTTTCACTATTATTATTAAGAGTAACTTGCATCCATTTCATGCTTATAAAGACTTGTGAGTAAACAACAGTAAGAATGGTTGTCTTGCTGGATAATTAGGCAGAGAATTCTAATTTAGGTAGGCTCAATATTTCAACATTTTAATTTTCAAAACCGGAAAAAGCAATATGGGATACTCTTAACCCCTAAGAGGCAGGGCAGTTGCCAGGGATGAAGAAGGGGGCACACCAACATGTCTTTTGATTCATACAACCACCACCGGACTGGTGCTTACAAGCGACATATTGAGAAATTTCTGAATTCCCTATGTGCTTTACTGCACTGTCTTGTTCAGTCCTTGAAGTAATCCTAGGAAGTGGATGCTGTTACAAACCATCTCCAGTTTACAGATGAAGAAACTGAGGCTGAGTAATTTGTCATTGCTATAGTCACATGGCTAATAAGTGTCAGAGCTGACATTCACATCTGTCTCAATCCACACTGTGAGCACAGAATTACCAAGGTATACTACCTTTGACAGTGTCTAGACCCTCCAGCATTCCCTGGAGCTCTGAGGAGCAGGGTTATTCAGGTCTGTAACCGTTCACTGTAATAGCACCTCCTGCCTTAAGTGAGGTCAACAGATAATTTTAAGGAAAGTAATTATAATAAGCATTATGTATTGGTTTTCTCTGTGCTAGTAGTACAAACAGAACTTCATATACATGTATGTCCACAATGACACACAAAGTAGATATTATCATTCCTTTATTACACATGGGAAAAAAGGCACAGTAATTTGCCCAAGGCTCAGAGTAGGTTGCAGGAATAGCAAATACTACCTCTGAAGTGTTAATGTAAGACAGTAGGAATCAGGCCCTCATCAAAGAGCTATTTTGGAAATGAGAAGTTGCTGGCAAGTGAGAGATGCTTTTGTACTTTCAAACCCTGTGAATTCAGCCATGGGAACTTCGGGAAACTAAGTTATTCCGGTGGAGAGATTTGGGAATAGAGAACTTGTGAAAACCAAAGCCACAAAGGATCTGAGTAATAGTGAAAAGCAAAGTCACAGAGGACCTTGCTCCATTAGAAGAATTCCATAACAGTTGCATAACAAGTTGTTTATAATAAAAATATCCTCATATTTATCTATCTTTTCCCCTCACATTTGATGAAATATTCAAGACATTTTCTCAGAAAGGCTTGAGTAACACCTAGAAAGAAAAGAAAAACATGACATTTTTAGGTTAGGTTGCAGCTTGTCACCATAGATTTTTTAAAAAAATCCTTTTAAAGCTTGCCAATTAACGTAGGAAATTATGACTAAAAATAAAAGTGAGGTTGAAAAGGACAGAATGCAAAAACCGCTAACCAAAACTATTCAGTTATCCTCGCACACATTCTCTCTGGGTAGTTCAGTCAACAGCATTTTAACTATTTTTAAAACTGCTTTTTAAAACTCTACAAAACTCCAAGGTGGGCTGATCACGAGGTCAGGAGATTGAGACTATCCTGGTCAACATGGTGAAACCCTGTCTCTACTAAAAATACAAAAATTAGCTTGACGTGGTGGCACATGTCTGTAGCCCCAGCTACTTGGAGGCTGAGACAGGAGAATTGCTTGAACCCCAGAAGCGGAGGTCACACCACTGCACACCAGCCTGGTGACAGAATGAGACTCCATCTCAAAAAAAAAAACTCTACAAAATAGACTATATTAATGCTTAATTTTAGTTTTCATTGCAGAAAATACATTAATGGTTGAAGCTTAAGTTGACTTTAAAAACTTCCAAAAATGATGATCAGTAACAAGGGGATGTCAATGATAGAACAGCCTTTGACATCTGGCTCCCTTTTGAGATCTGAGGTGACCCAGGTGAAAACTGTTAGTGTGCAGGAACGTAGACTTTCTGGAGATAAACAGTCTTTTTTTGTAGCTCTTCCTTTTGGTTCTAAGGTGCAGAATCAATCTTTTGTGAATTGGGAGAGTTAAAATAGAGATACAAGAAAGCTCTTGCATCTCAGCACTTGCTTTTCTTGTATCTCTACTTTAACTCTAATGTTCTCTAATTTTTCCAAAATTATGTGCTTTGTGTTTGCATGTATGAAAAAAAAAAAGCATAGGTGGGAGGCAAGCTCAAGGCAATCTTTTGAACCAGAAATTTGTCTGGTTATGATGTCTGGGGGTTAGTGTTACTATTACATAACTATGTCATAACAATTAGTAGCTATAATTTGTTGAACATTTAGTATTTGCCAGGTGTTGCCCTAAACCCTTTAATTTATTATCGAATTTCTCATCTGTTGGATGAGGAACCAGAAGCTTAGAGAGGTTAAATGATGCGTCCAGGGTCACAGAGCTGGTGGGGGCTGTGATCTGATGTTGGGCCTGACTATGCTGTAAGATCTAAGAATCCAAGCTTAGGGATCAGGCAACCTGGATTTCCACTCATGATTGTGTAATTTGGGACAAGTTATATAAACTCTTTGTGCATCTGCTCCGTCAACTGTAAAATAATGGTGATAATAATGCCTACCTACTTCAAGGTTAGGCACTCAATAAGTGTCAGCTGTAGCCAGCATTCCAAAGCTCATATTCTTGATCGGTTCACCCTGCACCAAACCGAAGCAAGAGTCTGTGCTGACAGTGCAAATGGTGAATTCTGTCTGAAATCCAGACTCCTTCCTTCTAGCAGGTTGCTATCCTGCCCTCCAAACTTGAATCTTTTTGTTTTTACATATGCTTAACATCTGAGTGAGCACGTCCTTGTGGAATATCAAGAGTGATAGAATGAGGTTCCAACCAGCAAAGACTATGTTGGACAAATTCAAACTGGATTTTCCTTTTTTCTTTTATGTAAAAAATCGTGAAGTTTTGGGTTTTAATTACATTTTGGTTTTAAAATGGAATAAACTATCACAAAATTTTCTCCTAAGAAATTGTTTTTTTTAATGTACATAAGTGAGACATTAATACAACCTGTGGTAAAAAAAAAAATCTTTAAACACAGGGGTGTACACAATACAAAGCACAAATTCGTCTTTAATCCATTCCAACTCAACCTCCCACTCACTCTAGAGGCAACCATTGTTAATTGCTCTTTTTGTATCATTGCAGATTGTTTTCTGTGCATTTTAAGATGTAGGTAAATATGCTCCTGTGGCTATTTTTCAACCATAAATGGGATAAGACTTGACATAATTTAATGTTTTTATTTTTTATTTTACTTTAAGTTCTGAGGTACATGTGCAGATCTTGCAGGATTGTTACATAGGTATACACATGCCATGGTGGTTTGCTACCTCCATCCTCCCATCACCTAAATTTTTTAAATGACTGCTCTGCCCAGTGAAATTCAAACTTGTCATGGTAGCAATGAAGATCCTTTATTATGTTTGATTAATAATAATAATAGCATTATTATTATTGCCCTCCTCTCCCCCATCATTCCTGCTCCCTGACTAATGCCCTCTCTTTAGGAAAATTCCCCTGCTATCTTCTGAGTGAGACCTGGTCACTACCACCTTTATAGATGTGCTATTACAGCTTCCTATGTGGGAATATGCATCCCTGCTTTCTCCACCTTTAGCTCATTAGCACATTCTTTAGGGGCCAGCCAGGTCCTCTTTTCTTAGGAGGCCTCTTAGACTCCTCTTACATCCCAAGATTACCTAGCACTGATGGGCTTTCCTTTGAGATGTGTGCCTTGTTGTAGTCTATTTAATAGGTCAAGGCCTGAGGAAGTGCATTGCTACTTCTGCATATCTTGTCTCAATATAATTTTATGTTGCTTTAGTTTTAGACTGTATCTTATACCACCTTCTGTTCTTCCTATGGTTTTTGGCTTAGATAATAGCCATTAAGACTTGAACTAAATTGGTTTAAAGGAGGGCAGAGCAAAGAAGGTCTTTGAATATTGTGGTGGTGGTTTAAGATGATTAATAACTTTTCTGTAAGCAGCTTTTAGTGTATTCATTTTAGAAAGCATTGAATAAGAGGTGCTATCCTTAGTCAATATTCCTAGGATGTTGTATGTTGCCAGGGGGTGGGTGGTCCTTGCAACATAAAGGAGTGTTGAGAACTAAATACTTTTAATATTTCCTACTATATAGCAAGTATTTTTTTACTTCTACTTGATTGATTGATTGATTGATTAGGACAGAGTCTTGCTCTGTCGCCTAGGCTGGAGGACAGTGGTTGTGATGTTGGCTTACTGCAACCTTCACCTCCTGAGTTCAAACAATTCTCATGCCTCAGCATCACAAGTAGCTGGGATGACAGGCGTGTATCACCATGCTGGGCTACTTTTTGTATTTTTAGTAGACAGGGTCTTGTCATGCTAGCCAGGCTAGTCTTGAACTCCTGGCCTCAAGTGATCTGCCCACCTTGGCCTCCCAGAGTGCTGGGATTACAGGTGTGAGCCACTGTGCCCGGCCAATTCTACATTTTCTTTTCCTTTGGTCAGGATACATTGGCCACATAAAGACTAAAATAAAAGTGAATTAGGTGGTTATGACAAAGGAATTGTGTAATCAGTTATAAGATTACCCATTTGTGACAGAGAAGAACAATGTTCAATTTCAGCTACCTTACAAATACAAACAGGGTCTTATAACAAAATATCCAGTGAAGCTTAGCTGGGACAAAGGTGAAGCCGTGTAACTGTGGAAAACAAGTGAATTATTAATAATTTTTATTTCTATTAAAGTATTTTAGTAAGTAAATGCCAGAGTATTTGACCAATTTTGGCAAATTACTGGTGATACTGAAAATTCAAATTTATTGGAACTATAAATGTTAGACTTAAGTGACTATGTTTAACTTAATAAATTTACTAAGGTAAAGCTTCAAGCAACTGTGCTACAGAGTTAGTTATTTTAGTAATCCTTTAAATTCTATTACAATAATCTTGGTGAGTGTGGGGCTAGATTCTTTGGACTGGAATTCAGGTGTTTAATAAGTGGGTGGTAAACTAAGCTTTGGAACTTTTTTCTTTATAGTAAAAATTTGAATCTATGTGATGTTTAAATCTTTTCTCCCTAAAATAGCTAAAGCATTTTTCCTCTTTACTTTTTTTTTTTGAAATTCCATACATATAGTATTTTCAGTAACTACTTATGTTCTTGCCTATATTTTCAATAATTAGAGACTTATGAATTAATTCCTCATATGTGAAGCATTCTTTGTAGACTGGTATTCCATTATAGAAATAAATTAGCAATTGATGGATAGAACCTTCATAACCAGAATGCTGTAGAAACACATCATAATTTTTTTCTCCTTAGCACATTTAAAAAGCATTAAAATAAATGACAAAGAACTTACTAAATGTTTATGACTTTGGTTTATGCATGTGGGCTAATGGAATGAAAGTCTAATCTATCAGTTAGCTCTTACTGCATTTAATTAGCCTGGATCACTTCATCCTATACGGGAAATAACATCTCTTTTCTCTTTTCCTTAGGACAAACAAGGTAAAATTAACAGTAGCAGGAAATAGTTCCCTTAAATTTAGGGTTGATGTAAATGGAGAGAAAAATAAGCTTACTGCAGAGAACAAATAAGGAGCACCTGCAGCCAGCAGCCACTCTTGAACCTCTAAATGGATTATTTCAATTTGAGATTTTGAGATTTTTGTCTTCTTCCTTGTGTCTTCGCTACCTTGTTTCATCTGTGACATGACGTCAGTTGTGTCTTGAGATGGGCCACTGATACAGACAGGAGTGTGCAGTGTTTAGACAGCAAGACTCATGGATTCATGTTCTTATGTATAGAGAATAATTTTGTATTCTTATTTCTCAAATTAGGGAGCATCTTATGTTTTTAAAATGCTTTGCAATCAGTAATTAGTTGTTCATGTTACAAATTTGACAACCAAAATGTTGCACTTGGTTCTAGATTATGCAGAATAACAGTGCTGTTTTTAATGGGAGAAACCCCACGATTGTGGTGTTTGATGGAAAACGTGTTCATTAACTGCTATCAAATTATATAGTAAAAAGTGACTTCTCTCTTGGGCAACAAAGGAGGGACTGACTGTATCTTTTTGTTGTTGTTGTTCATCCAGGCTTTCTTTGTAGAAGAGACCTGGGCATTGATTGGAAGCAATTTAGTGGTATAGACATCTGGGTTCTAGTGTCAAGTTAGCAACTAGCTTATTGTGTTAATTTAAGAAAGTAGTTTATCCTCTGTTGGATTTGTTTTTCTCAACTCAAAGTGAAAGGTTCTTTCTAGATTAGTGGCTTTCAAACTGTCCTGAGTAAAGATTTCGCAGTTCTGAATCCTACTGGATGCTCTGGAAGCTCTTGTGCTGGGGGCCAGAGCAAGAGCAAGAATGGGAGGAGGCCCCAAAGAAATGGGTCTCCAAGACCTCCCAGTGAGTGGGAAACTGCTATTTATTTTATTTATTGGGCCTCTTTTATGGGAGTTGGGGAAAGTTTCTTCTTTTAAAAAGAGGTTGGAAAAACTCCATCCAAGACAATGTCTAGGTTTCCCTCCAGTGTTTTAATTTTATTTATTTTTTATTTATTTTTTTTATTTTTTTACCTTTTTTTTAATTGCATTTTAGGTTTTGGGGTACATGTGAAGAACATGCAAGATTGTTGCATACGTACACACGTGGCAGTGTGATTTGCTGCTTTCCTCCCCTTCACCTGTATCTGGCATTTCTCCCCATGCTATCTCTCCCCAACTCCCCAGCTCCCACTGTCCCTCCCCTATTTCCCCCACAACAGACCCCAGTGTGTAGTGCTCCCCTCCCTATATCCATGTGTTCTTATTGTTCAACAACACCCGCCTATGAGTGAGAACATGTGGTGTTTGATTTTGTGTTCTTGTGTCAGTTTGCTGAGAGTGATGGTTTCCAGGTTCATCCATGTCCCTATGAAGGACACGAATTCATCATTTTTGATAGCTGCATAATATTCCATGGTGTATATGTGCCACATTTTCCCTATCTAGTCTATCATCGATGGGCATTTGGGTTGGTTCCAGGTCTTTGTAAACTGTGCTGCAGTGAACATTCGTGTGCATGTGTCCTTGTAGTAGAACGATTTATACTCCTTTGGATATATACCCAGTAATGGGATTGCTGGGTCAAATGGAATTTCTATTTCTAGATCCTTGAGGAATTGCCACACTGTCTTCCACAATGGTTGAACTACTTTACACTCCCACCAACAGTGTAAAAGTGTTCCTATTTCTCCACATCCTCTCCAGCATCTGTTGTCTCCTGATTTTTTAATGATTGCCATTCTAACTGGCATGAGATGGTATCTCAATGTAGTTTTGATTTGCATTTCTCTAATGA
>CAUYLG010065746.1:0-38133 GCA_963573385.1 Cacajao melanocephalus
TACAATTAGCATGTCCACCTGTAAAGACTAGGCCTCACAGGTTCATCTGTAAATGGAAGATCAAATCCAGCGTCATTTTTTCAATTTGGATGTATAAATTAATCACATATTCACAGTCCTTAAAGTGGATCAGAGTATAGCTTTGGGCTAAATCAGTGATTGAATGAGGGATCAAGACAGTGTGTCAGCAGCCATTTCTTTTAGGGACTCTGCCTCCTTCCTTTCCTCTTCTGTCTTTCTCTTTCAGTTTGTCTGCAGTCCTCGGAGCTAAGATAGAAATCAAAAGTAAAAGTAAGATCCAATCATAATTTTTATTATAATGACCTTTATTTGAAGTTGTGGAGAAAAGAGACAAAAAATGAAGATAATTGGAAAGACAGATAACCCAGGCTGAGAGTATACAGTGCTCAGATTCTGGATGTGCAATCAAAATGACCTGATAACAGATAAATTGAAGCGGATATAGGATGGTTATCATTTTTTTTAGTTTGACCCCCCTTTCTATCTTTACTCTCGCTCCTAACTTATTTTTAAAATGTGGGTTATCAGATCAGTAGATACTTTAATTGGCTGGTTCAGTACTTCTCAAAATTAATATGCATAAAATTCACCTGAGGATTTTGCTAAAATGCATGATTGTAAGTTTCCTGAAGCCTCCCCAGAAGCAGATTCTGCCATGCTTCCTGCACAGCCTGCAGAACTCTGAGCCAATTAAACGTATCTCTTTATAAATTACCCAGGCTCTGGTATTTCATTATAGCAGTATAAGAACAGGCTAATACAATTATATTACTGAGAAAACTAAATGTAAGAAAATATCTAAGATATTTAACACAGTGCCTGACATATATTCATTAAACCACATATATTAGTGATGGTTATTACTATCACTATTTTACGAACATTCTCTAACGAAGGCAGTCAATTATAAATGATTAATCTTTGGGGCAGAGTAGACCTAACCACCTAGTACTTCACAAACTTTTAGATTCACTGTGACCTGAGTTGCCCACTACATTTATTTAGCTCACCAGAGTTTACGGCCACAAACCAACTGACAAAAAATACTTTTTGAAAACTCTGTAGCCCAACCTATTCATGCTGTTATTCTCTTCAAAGGGAGGATATAGAAGGCAGAGATAGTTTCGGACTATAAGTCAGAGATACATTGATAATGAAGTATGAATTGGGACAGCAACTTTAGAAAACTCTTTGACAGTAACTATTAAAACTGAACAAATGCACACTGACTCAGCAGTTTCTTTCCTAGCGTACATATAAGAGATGCATGAGCGACAGAGCCATGTACATGAATATGCATACACTTAAACATTCATCATAGTCAAAACCGGGACAACCCAAATGTCTATAAACAGAATGTTTAAATAAATTGTGTTTTATTCATTGAAGGACATATCATTCAGCAATGAACATGAATTAAACTGCTACATGCAACAATATGGATAAATTTCATAAGCATAACGTGCAGCAAAATAAGTTAGACATAAAGCACACATCGCCTAATTCTGTTTCTATAAAGGTCAAAAACAGGCAAAGCTGATCTCTTGTTTTAAAAATCTAAATGGTCAGTTTTGGAGAGGAATGGGTAGCGAGTGACAGGGCATGAGGCAGATTTCTAAGATACTGGAAATGTGCTATTTCTTTATCTGGATGGTGTTTACTGAGGTGTATTTACTTTGTGAAAATTCACTGACTTGTATACTTATGTACGTGCAGACATAACACATATACTTTCCTATGCATGTTATTTATTTTCAATAACAATACAATATATGAAGGAGTAAAATTATTTAAAAATCTCCGTTTTAATGCCATCTGTCACTGGGTTTTCTCCCTCTATAGCAAAGAAGCAATAATTTTTCTTGATGTCATTCCTTTGCTTGCAGAACTGAAATCTGTTTTTTAAACACATTTTTACAACACTCGTAAAATACATTGCTATTATTCCCCCCCTACCCACCAGCGTTTGCATTTTCTACATAATATCCATTCTGAATTATTTTTGGAGTTCTAACCTGACCCTGCTTTTTGTCACTTTTCCATTTGCCTTTTATGTTTCAGCAGAGTTCTGGTAATAATCCCATTTGACCTTAAGACAAATGCATTATCAGACATTAAACAAAAACCAGTCACCCTGGGCTTGAGGTGTGACCTCATTCCATCTAGCATTTCAGGAAACAAAGGTTCCCTAAGAATGATGGAACACTAGCTTGCTGAGAATGTGAGACTTAGGTCTAAACAGACGCACTTTGGAAAGCAGGCCACATCATGGGAGTTTAAAAGAAGCTTATCCTGTCAGCAGGGAAAAACCACCCTGTCATTATAGTGTGCTGTGGATAGCTTCACACACTTTCTATCACCACCACCCAGGGCAGCCCATGGCAGCATGTTGGAAATGATTTGGAAAAGACTTGGGTTTTGGGGTAGTCAGATAAGTATTCAAACTCTAGGTCTTACTAACAGTGTATTCTGGAATGAGGGATTCAATCTCTTTGAACTCCAGTTAACTTCTCTGTAAAAATGGGAATAAAAATAACTACATTACAAAACCTTTGCAAGGATTTATATTAAATAGATATATAAACGTCTCTAACATAATACTTAGTACATCTAGATGTTCAAAAGATGAACTCTCCTCTCTGCTCTTTTCCATCCTTTTCCTTTCTAGGCAAAAATATGTCATTGCAACCATTTGCCATCTAGATAGTTGACATAGCAATTTGGCTTTGAAGAGAATGGGTTGTGAGATATTTATTTCATGAATGCATGTTGGATCCATGTGTCTTTTCATACCATTTTTTTGTCTTTTGAATTTTCTGGAAGAAACTTATATCTCAAATAATATAAGAGCATAAAAAGATGTTTGTAAAATTCCTTTAATAGGAATGAAGATATTTGACTTACTATCTCAACGGAATACAGAGAAATAGATGAGGATTTACTTTGTATTTTTAATTTCTATATATAAAGTGTTACTAATTTGGACAAACCTCTGTTGAAGACCTGGGCACAATTATAGTGTTTTTAAGGAAATGTACATTTGGCCACTTTTGATTATAACCAATTAAACCTGGCTTTTAAAAAATGTGTTACCTAGGGAAGTTGTAAATGAAATAGCTGTGGGAGACTTCAGCAGTGATCAATCTCCTCATTTTATAACTGAAAAATTTAGAGAAGTGAAGCAACTTGCCTGATGTGGCCATTGAAAATTATGAGTCGATGAATCACCCCTTAACTTCTCTAAGTTCTGTGCAGTAGAAAGTAGACACAAATGCTGAAGAAATGACCAGTCAGTATGTTAATGGTGGATAAACCCAGATTGGAAAAAGCAGCTGGGCCGGAGGTTAAAGTGGCAGTGTGCTATATGCAAGCCTCCAAATTAAGCCCTTGGAGCTGCCATAGGCAGATCTAGCTGTGCAAAGCTGACTCCACATATAATTACCCTGCCAACCCTGTGGAGGAGACCAGGCCTGCCTGGTCAAATCAGACACCACAGAGTGCAGTTCATGGGGAAAGATGGGCCCTCGTGACTTCTGTACAATGAGTCTCCAGACCTCCCTGCTCAAAGAATACCTTGTAGATGGGCAGATGCTTTCAAAATGCCAGAAAATATTCATTTTAAGTACTATTTGCCTAGAGTATTAATTTGTTCAGCCTGCCTCTTTCAACCATTTGTATCTTATTACAGAAATTGCTAACCTAGTATCTGCCTAAATTATCACGATTAATTTTTTTTTGGTTATCACTTTTCTTATTGTTTGATAGATTTCTCCCTTAACATCAAACAGCTTAGTATAATACTTCAAAAATGAAGGTTCTTGGAAAAATTCTACAGAATGTCGTCGCTGTTACTTAGTCAAATTTATATGGGATTAGTTCTCCCAAGTCTCCAGGAGCTAGTTTATAGTTCTAAATTATAAAACTGCAAAGCCCAAAGAGAAAGGAAGAAAAATGCTACATAAGGGTGAGGGCTATTTACCACATGGTAGTCACGATAAAATTAGGAGAAAGAATGAGTTTCTGGACACAAATAGCAACTTACTCCCTAAAGTTAAGAAACTAGTAATGAAATATAAGGAACCCCTTTGTTAAGTCACTTCCTTAAGCAAATTAGTTTGATATTACAGCAGGAAGAAACAGGAGCAGCCTTTAAGGATATATACTTTCAATTTAGTTCTTTATATGCCCATCATGCCACAAAGGATTTGACGCATCTAAGCCATTATTGAGAAAAGGATAACTCTTTTTTCCCAGGAATTTAGCACCTAACACATTTGTATCTAGCAGTGTGGATAAGAATGAAATATGCAATGAGGAGCTCAGTGAGTAAGTTACATAATTCACATTTGTTAAACTCTTTGTGCATTTGGAAAACTCCAGGAACTAAAATAATTGGGAAGGTTGACATTGGAAGGCAGTGTCATTTGTCTCCATGGGGAATCAACAAACCTGAGGGGAAACACACATTGGTTTATTACTTGGTAATACTTTATTCAGCTTCTTTCTCTTTTACTCAGTCTTTTCCTTGCTCTTTTACTCCCTTGCTGTCTCCTCCAGATAAAATCTGGTTTTTGAGTACAGAGTACATTAATTCAGTACCTTCAATCTCTGCAATCATCTATTACAAATTATAGTCATTAAAGATATTTTACATAATTTTGACTGCAAAAAGTAGTTTCAAAAGGACATTCTTGGCTGGGTGCGGTGGCTCACACCTGTAATCCCAGCACGTTGGAGGGCTGAGGTGGGTGGATCACCTGAGGTCAGGAGTTTGAGACCAGCCTGGACAACATGGTGAAACTCTGGCTCTACTAAAAATACAAAAATTAGCCAGGTGTGGTGGCATGTGCCTGTAATCCCAACTACTGGGGAGGCTGAGGCAGGAGAATCCCTTGAACCCAGGAGGCAGAGGTTGCAGTGAGCGAAATTCATGCCACTGCACTCCAGCCTCGTGACAAGAGTGAAATTCCATCTCAAAGAAAAAATAACAACAACAAAATACCAAAAAAGGACATTCTTTTTTCATGTGGTAAAAACAGAAAATGCAGCAGTACTTTAGCTGGATGGGTAGCTATCTTAAAATGCATTTCTTTCCATTTCTACTAATGGAATGGAACAATGTAAAAGACGTATGGCTTGATCTGTCTGCATTCACCTCTGAACTATTTCTATGTTCTCTTGAATATAGGTGATAACTTCCTACTCTTGCAAATGGTGTCTTTTTCTACTCAGCAGAGTGGCAATGTGGGGTCTGTATATGGCTTGGTTTCTTTGGGTCATGATTTATTATTCTCTTAGCCATTTTATTATTATGACACTGCCTTTATGTTAATCATTTTTATATTCCAAAGATTTTGAAGAGTCTGCTCAGAATAGGTACTATTCCTTTAAAGTCATTGCTGCTCTTTAGTTTATGAACAGAAATCAATGATTCATTTATTTCAGTTGTTCTTAACCCAGGGTGCAAGAATACAATCACCTGGGAAGCTTTTAAAAAATATAGACAATGATATCTGAGTTGGGCCTGGGCTCAGAAGTGTTTTTAACCACCCCCCACCCTTCCCCAAGATGACACCACTGAACCTTGAGAGTTGAGAATCAGAGAGCTGCATACACTGCTGTCTTCTGCTGTTTGGAGAAGTAAGGCTGCAGAATAGCACAAGAGACCCCATAGCCAGCCTGTTTGGCTTCAAACCTGGCTGCCCCTTTGTTCCAGTGTGACTCTGGGCAAGGTAGTTAACCACTCCGATCCTTCTTTCCTTGTTTGTAAAATGAGAATGGTGAAGTAATAGAATGGAACAGAGAATTGCTAAAAGGATTACATGAACCGATGCACATACAGCAGCTAGAATAGTGTCTAGCACATAGCATGTAGTTTATGGGCTATTAGTAAACATTTAATTCTCACTTTCTCACTTCCAGCATTTTTAAATTTAAAAATGTCTCCCATATGTTAAAAAGAGCCTTATTATTTGTGATTTACGTATTTTAAGTGGTTAACAAGTTGGTGCTCCTAAGCAGTGAACTAGGGTTTTCCATTGTTCCCTTGTTTCCTCATCCCCATAATCACCCAGCATGTGCTCAAGACAGCCCAATTAATGACTATATTATTTCAATAAAGTTTGATTATTTACACCCACACTTTATTCCAAAATGACTTTGGGTAGGTATCTTACAAATATATATGTAATATAAAAAGTTAAAAGAGCTAGATAAAATAAGACCAGAGGAGAAACAAGAGTAGAAAGACAGATTAGCTTTTAAAGTCTGGCTCTCAAGAAGGTACCCTATAAGGTCCTGCACTCTTTTAGCCCAGGCCCACAATGCTCAAGTCTAAATTCATATCAAAGTGATATTTTACATGATATATGCAATAGTTTCCTCAATAACACAAGAAAAAGAGAAAAGACTTTTATTATTGCTGTCTTTGAAAGTGGGAAAATTTAGGCTCCAGAAAACGAATCACATTTTTCTTGTTGATTTTACAGTCTGTGACGTTGAAATACCAATATTCAAATGCTATTTGTTTTACCTGGACATGACATAATTTATATCATAATATTAGATAAAATATAAATTCTTAAATAAAATATTGGTTGGCTACCTGTTTGTTATTTTTATCCCTTATTCCTTCCTGTCTCCATTGTTAAGCACAATTATTGGCATAAAAGAGGTTTTCAATACCCATCTTTAGACTGCATTCTAGCCTGGGCAATAGAACAAGAATCCTGTTCTCTCTCCCTCTTTCTCTTCATCTTTCTTTCTCTCATTCTTTTTTCTTTCTTTCTTTCACTCTTTTTTTCTTTCTTTTCTCTCTTTTTCTTTCTTTCAAAAAATAAAAAAATTTAAAAAAATTTAAAAAAATATAAATTCTTTAAAAATACTTGTTATACATTATTACCTTACAAAAGACAACTGTTTATATTCATTGTCAAAAGAAATGAGCCAAAAATGTGTGCCAGATAATGCATTTATTTCCATTTCTATGACTTACTTTTATCAAAGTGTGCCACTGCATGTGGTTAGCCCTCAAGTCTATGAAAGGAGACTAATGAGAAGTTGAGAAGTTTGGCCTAACATTCACCCACATCTCCTCTGGACATCCTTCCTCTGCCTGGTCAAACAACTGTCAAGGATATAACCCTACAGCTGGATATCCAGGACACCCATCCTGAATGGCTACTTGGCAGATGAATAGGTTGGCCTGTATTCCCTGAGTAACTAGCGCTAATCCACTAAGACAAGAGAAAGACAAAATAACTGTCAAGTCTAAATTTGTCAGAAAGCCATTTAGTACTCCAACACTGTTAACTTCAGGCTTGATTGTGGAAACATTTCATTTTCTGTGTCAGAGGAGGCAGGTTTGTCATGTTGCACATTAGTTACTGATGATGTTAAACTCTTCTGGACTGTCTTGTTCCAAGAATAAAATTTTCTGAGGACCTTCAGAGTTACAGTGCTCTTCAAGACTTCCCATTGTTGTGTATATGTGCATGTGTGATGAATATATGTGTGTGTGTGTATATATATATATATATATGTAAACTTTTTTCCCATTTAGCAAATACTTAACCCCATTGAACATGATATGATGACAGACAAAGTGAGACTATAGGGTGATATGTCCTGGCTAGTCTACTCTAATTTTGGTTTTGGTCTAAAGAGTGATAGTATCTATATTTCTGACTGATAGTTTTTCAATTCTCATATTTTTACCAAAACATGAAGGATGTTAGAGTATAGAAACTCCATCTGTGTTTTTTATTCAGCACATAGATAATGATAGCTTTTCATTTCTTTCTTTAGCGTCAGGGTAACTGGTGGGTTGTACTTAAAAATAAAATTATCCTTCTTTATGTACCATTTACTGCCTTACAGGATTAGCCATTATCACCAGAAGTGCTGTTTATTCATTCATGGGTTAGTACATGGCCCTAGGCTAGGTATTGTGGAGAATATAGGGAACAATGGTAACCACAAAAGACTTACACGGTAGTGGGAAAGCATACATTTCACGTGCAGTCTGGGTTTGAATCTCTACTATTAATTTGCTGAGAAAATTCTCAATTCTCTTCCTTTACATGTGTATCCTTTTTGCCTGTTTACACGTCTTGATTAATGTAGTTTTGTAGCAAGTTTTGAAATCAGGAAGTGTGAGTTTCCTAATTTTGTTGTTTTTCTAGTTTGGCTTTACTATTTTGGATCTTTTGAATTTAAAGATTAGCTTGACAATTTCTGCCAAAGGCTGTCAGCGGGTATTTTGATGTGATTGTATTGAATCTTTAGACCAATTTGGGGAGTATTGCCATCTTAATAACATTCAGTCTTTCAATCCAGGAACATAAAATGTCTTTCCATTTACTTAGGCCTTTA
The DNA here is from genome assembly GCA_963573385.1 of Cacajao melanocephalus. Classification (NCBI taxonomy): domain Eukaryota; kingdom Metazoa; phylum Chordata; class Mammalia; order Primates; family Pitheciidae; genus Cacajao; species Cacajao melanocephalus. Next base: position 8,395 of record CAUYLG010065746.1, read on the forward strand.
TTGATTTAATGAAATTTTATAGTTTTCAGTGTACTCATGTTGCACTTCTTTTGTTAGATTTATTCCTAAGTATTTTATTCTTTATGATGGTGTTATCAAGGGAATTATTTCCTTACATTTATTTCTAGTTTGTTTATTGCCAGTCTATAGCATGACAACGGATTTTTGTATATTGGCATTTTGTTCAGCTGTGCTGAACTCATTAGCTATTGTGTGTTTGTGTGTGTGTGTGTGTGAATTTCTTAGCATTTTATATATAAAAGTTATGCAACCTGCAAATAAAGATTATTTTATTTCTTCCTTTCTGATCTGGATACTTCTATTTCTTTTTCTTGCCTAGTTGCCCTGGCAAGGTATAGAAGTGATGAGAGTTGGAATTCACTTTTGTTACTGATTATTGGGAGAAAGCTTTCACTCTTTCACCATTATAATGCAAGATGTAGGGGTTTTTTGGTAGATATCATTTACCAGGTTAAGGAAGTTCTTTAATATGCTCATTTGTTCAGTGTTTTTTTTTTTTAATCATAAAAAGGTTTTGGATTTTGTACAATGTTTTGTTTGAAATTATATAGACAATCGCGGTTTTTATCATTTATTCAATTAATATGGTATATTACAATGTTTGCTTTTCATATATTGAACCAACCTTATATTCCTGAGCTAAACTCCATTTTAAATATCATTATTTTCACACCACTGGCCTAGAGCAATGATTTTTAAGTGTAAGCTTCAGAACATTAATTCCACGCAATGCTAATAGTTGCTCCATGAAGAAAAAGAGATCTGAGAGGTAAGTTTGGGAAGTGCTGGGTTAGTGTTACAAAGGTTGTTTTACAGCAGAATATCTCAGAGAATATAATATACAAATATGTTTATGACTCTCCAAGAGGGAGGTTTGATCTGCTATGTATCATAAACATATTTGGCAAGGATATTCTGTGAGATTATTTTTCCATCAAATATACCTTGAAATACTTTGGTCCTAAGAACTTTGATTAATCTTCTCTATCAGGTGATAGTGAACCAGAAAAGCTTAAACATGATAGGATCATCCATTTTTAAACTCTATATTTCTATTTAGAGAAATTCATTTAACATTCAATAAATATTTATAGGATATCTTTTATGCGCTAGGTACTCTTCTAGGCACTAGAAGGACAGCACTGGAAAAAAACTACAAAACAAATCTCTGCTCATGTGGAGCTTACATGCTGGAAGAGTGGTAAACAGTAAACACAAAAAAGTATGCACATTATAAAGTATGTTAGTAAGCATTATATAATTACATTAAAAAGGAAAATAAGTTTGAGAGGTTTTGGAAATTCTGGGTCAAAGGATGGTTAGCACATTGGAATATTTAATAGGACACTCAATATAAGCCTTGTTGAAAAGATGACATTAGTAAGAAAGGTGAGAGAATATAATTTGTCCAAAAACAGCAAAGACATCAATATGGGTGAAGTAGACTATGTGAAGAGAGAACAGTAGGAGTTGTCTCTTACCTGAATTAGTGCAATGATCTCCTAATTAATTTTACTTCTTCTACTTTTGCCCCTTGGTTGAGAGTAGGAGTGTGTGTGTGTGTTTAGGGGTGAGGGTTACATACAGAAAAGTATTTAGGAGGCCATTTCATGATCCATATAAGAAATGTTAAGAAATGATGGCTCAAACCAGCCATGAGGATAAGGAAAAGTGTTCATATTCTGGGTATTTTGGTTTTTTAATTTTAATTCTATTTTCATTATTTTAAAAATAGAGACAGGGTCTTGCTGTGTTGCCCAAGCTGGTATTTATTCTGGGCATTTTGAATGCATAGTAAACAGGATCTCCTGGAAGCTTGGATAAGACGTCTGAAAGGAGAGGAATCAAAGATTCTAAATTTTTAGTCTTGTGCTACTCTTAAGATAGAGTTGCACCAACAGGCAAGGGAAGAGATGAGGGTGAAATAAACCTGTGGAGGTAAGTCAATATTTCAGTTTTGGAACATGTTGCATTTGAGATTTCTATGAGATCTCTTATATAGGCTAACCCAACATAGGAATTAAGACACAATGGTCTCTCATTGGTTTGATAAACTGTGTCTTTTACCCAATACCAGCAAACACCAACCTACTAATACTGTACATTGATAATATCTAAATAAATGAGAAACAAATCAGAATTAAATAGATGCTGTTTATAATATTTATTTTTTAATTTGTATCCTCGCTCTCCATTTCTAAGAAATTGACTGCTTTTTTAGAACTTGCCTTATTCATGAACTAAGTAGATCTTATTTAAATATTTTTGGATTCTATCCTACCAAAAACAAACATACATACAAAATAGCTCCCTGCCCCACAAAACCCACCCCCAGACTTCTCCATTTGTCTTCTTATAGAGTGAGTAATCATTCTTCAGCCCTCTGCTTTAAAAATCCACATCCAGGGCTGACACATAACTATGAATGAATTAATGGGATGGATTTCCTCTAGAAGTTAAAGAGGCATCAGAGGCAGCTGGGAGATCACTAGTGACTAAGAAGAAACTATATTCTGTAGGCTTATCAAGAATCATATGGCATTGTTGACTGTCATTCTGGGAATATTCTAGACTACATTTCTAGCTCCAGCTTCCCTTACAGTGAGGGCTGGCCATATAACTGAGTTCCAGCCAATGGAATATAAATGGAAGTGGTATTTTTCTCTCCCCTAGGTCTGGTCTAGGAAATCTTTCCACTTGAGCTATTTGTTATTTGCTTTTTTTTATTCGATGAAGATAAGGATGGCATATTGGAAGCAACATGTTGAAGACAATGGAGCCAATACTGGAAGAAGCTTGGGTCTCTGAATTTCTGCTCAAAGGAGACCATCTGCCAGTTGAGAACTCCTATTTTGGACTTTATATGAGTGAGAAATAAACTTCACAGTATTTGTAAGTTTATTTCTGATAGCAGCTAATGTTTTCAAAATTAATACAAAGAGAGAAATAGGGATTCAAAAGCACACTTGACTTACTGCCCACATTTCCCCATTTAGTTCTGCAGTTTGGAGTCAGTTGTTTCTTTCAAGACTCCTATAACACTAAAGTTAAGTAGTATAATTACAAGTGCGTGCTTTTAAATGCAAGGTTTACATGGCTTTCATGAAATATTGCGTATACTGTAGTATTGACTTAAGCCTGACTTCAGAGATGTATATCTTTGAGGCCTGAGCAAACTGACATGACTGAGATGTTCAGTTTTTCCAATTTAATTTGTATTGTCAGCTAAATCTGTTTACAGAATACATGGTGGCATTTAGAAATCTAATTCAATGCTCTACTTGAAAATCTTTGATCATCCTTTTGTATCAGAGCTATTCTTAAATACTGCATCCTTTCTAGGATTGTATTTATTTACAAAAGGATTTCCTTAGAAGTTTTTAAAATGTTTAATATATTCATTCTTTGTTTTTATAAGCTGAGTAAAGCCTGTATTTTCAATTTTGCATACATGTCTGCCAGAAAAAAAAAATTGTTTTAATCATGGGGTACATCTTCTATAATGACTACATGTCAAATATGTACTCTCCAAAATAAAGTACAAACAGTTGTGAATTTTTCAATCTTAGAGAAAAAGAGTAAGTAAATTAACATTCTATTAGAAAGTAAAGATACCAGTGAGTAAAAATTTCCCAGTATTTAAACCCTAATTGAGTTTTGTATGTAGTCAAACACCACCTGGTACAATATACATTGAGCATTGGCAAGCTCCTCCACCACTATTCCCTTGAAGAAGATGACACAGGGTCTGAAATTTATTACGTTTATCTTGCAATATTTTTAATAATAACAAGAATAATGAAGTTTTATTGAGCACTTACCATGTATCAGAAGCTATGTAAAGCACTTGTTATGAATCTTTTTATTTAATTCTCAATATGACCCTATAAGGAGGCTGTCATTATTTTCCACTTCCCTAGTGAAGAAATTGAAGCACAGATAAGCTGAGGATTGCTCAGGGTTGTATTTAGTATGTGAGAAAGCTGGGTAATGAATCGTCTGGCTGTCTGGCTCTATAGCCCATCATCAATATTCCTGGAAAAGATAACATATCAAGTTTCATTAAGTATAAATCAAGTCATCATTTTTATTAATGATTGTACATATCAAGTGTTAAAACAATACTAGTGCAGGAAATGAAAAGAAGAAACTATTAGAATTTATCTTTATATTAGTACATATATTAATACTTATTTTTTTTAATTTATTCTTATGGCTATGTAAGTACACATAAAGTTATACTATAACTTACATGGTTATACTTATATAAGTATAGTTATACTAGTACTGTAAATAATGCAGTATCTGTATTAGTATATATACTTATATTAATATGTAAGTGCTATATGTGGTAAACAAAACTAAATCAGGGTTTCAAGAAAAATTTTTTTAACTGTTACCTAATCTGTAAAGAAAATTTGCAACAATTATATATGTGTGGTATACAGATACACCATAAGACTATATGCTAATATACTAAAATAACTCATAGTCATACAAATAATAATCAGTACAAAGTACAATTAGATACAATATTAAAAATATCATTATTTTGTGGTAATTTGGGAAAAGTTTGGTACTATTTATATAAAAAGTATGAAATATGAAATACATTAGAAAAAGGGCTAATGATATTTTTAAAAATAAAAGTGAGCCTCTTGATGGCTAGTCTTTTTAAAAAATCTGCAGCTCTAGTCCAGTGTCTGGCATATACAGTTTAAATAAATAAATAAAGGATACCTTCAAGTTTCCTTTAGAACTGCTTCACACTATGTGATTCATTATCTAACAAATTTATTATCAATTATCTATATTAATTTATGAATAATTCTAATAGTTCTATGCTAGTTCTTATAACTAGCTCCTGCCCCTATGAAAATTGAATTTTTGACCTATAATGGTTTTTATATCATTAATGCAATTAACAGACATTTTCTTCAAAGTACAAATGTCAATTGTAAAATAGTTCAATGTATGTCAAACGACTATTGTTTCCAAAATAGTAGATTTGGAGTTAATGAAATTATATTGTACAGCTGGATGTGATAACTAGAAAGGCATATTCTAGAGCTGCACTGTCCTGTCTGATAGCTGTTAGCTATGTGTGGTTATTTAAATTTAAATTTATTAAAGTGAAATAAAATAAAAAATTCAGTTAATTGCACCACTGGCAACCACATCGACTAGCATAGATACAGAATATATTCATCATCACAGAAAAGCTCCATTAGACAGTGCTGTTCTGATAAAAGGGAGAATTGATCACATGAATCAATTAGATTTGTGGATAATTTACAAATCTCACTTTTGCTGGCAAACTCTTGTTTTCTGGACCCTCTTCAAAGCCATCCACTAATAAATACCATGATTAGACTGGGTGTTAAGCCTTGCTTGTCCCCTTGCTCTAGCTCTGGAGAAGGTGCTAATGATGGACAAAACAAGCCTAAAGGAGGCAAAAAAGAAAGCAAAAGCAAGAAGCAGGATAATGCATAAACTGCACAGTCAGCTTTTATGTGATCAAGAAAGTTGTCTGTGACAAATCATAGATGAGTAATTTCATTTTATAGCTTTTGGTGAGTGAAAATGTCCTCAAAGGAGGTAGAATAGTACTGGGAAGTACTATGTGATTCATTAGTTGAGTAATTAGCCTAAAATTAAATGCTGTAAGTAGAAAAGAAAATTAGAAGGAACAAATATAAATGGACACAGGTATATTCCAAATTTTTAAATAACAAGGTAATTTAACTACTGCAGAAGATTGAATTTTTTCCTTGATGTTTCCACACTTACAGGATTGTACTTTCTGATGCTTTCTTCCTTTTGGTGATCAGCCCTTTCAGTTGTCTCTTGATTTCTAGGTTTCCAACACAACCACTAACTCTCCCCTAGATGCTAACATTCTACTCTGAACTTTTCAACCTGGGATTCCTGTCTCAAATGTAGTCTAAAAAATGACTGATTATATCTGAGTGGGTTTCCAAGGCAATGGCACAGTTTCAGCTATGTTCCAGAAAAATTCCCATTTCCATTATAAATACATTTATTCTTACCCTCTTGCTGACCCAGTTGTGTTAGGTCACTGTAATTAGAACTCTTCCAGTCACCATCTTCTCTTTTTCAAGCTTCACTTTAATCTGTCTCCTTTTCAAACATGACGTAATAAATATCAGACTTCAAAAATTTGCAAGGACAAGCAAAAAGAAAAAGGTGTTTGCACATTGGTGCAGACATAATTCACTGCAGTGTTTAATCTTTGTCTTATTAAAACAAACTTTAGCTTTGGGAAAAATACTACAGGAAATAATGTCTCATATTTGCTTCTAAGTGTAGTTGAGACATTTATAATAAAATATTTAGCCATTTAAGAAAAGCTTTCACATTTTTGGCATCAAGTGACCCTGAGCTTTATAACTTACTAAGAATTGTTCATACACTGCATTATGTAAAATGCATCCATTTTATCTTGAGTAAAATTAATAGAGGATATTTACAGGAGTGTTTTAGGAGGTCTTGAATCATTTTAGTGTGGTAGTTTGAACTGAGCAAAACATAAATAAATAAAATTATAATTTCTAATGGTATCTTCTTAGGCTACTGTGTCCAGTTACATACTGATTATCACCTAGTCTAAGGCATGTTCAAACCATAATGAGTATAATCTACAGAAGAACTTTGAGCCTTCCTGGAATTACTTAATTTTTGGCACATGTTTCTTTAATAGAGAGCCACATATTTTCTAGAAGTGAAGAACTTATTGTAGGGTTAAGCTTGGGAGCATGATAATTTTTTCAGAAAGTCATGAAGTACAGACTTAACTCAGAGTTACAAGACTTCAGTATTTATCTGGCATGGAGAAATAGATAAGGGAATGAAACGAGTGGATAAAGTGTAGTAGAAATACATGCCTGGGACTAAGCTATGCCTACTGCTAAAGCTCAGAAATTTCCTGGACATTGTATACAGATGGTCTGAGTCTATTTGAACAAAGAACTCAGCAACCTCCTTGGAGAGTCATCATCTTAAAGGAAAGAGGGATTAAGGTATAACAGATTTATTCCTGCAACAAAATCTTCATTACTAGGGTTGAATTTCAATTTTGAGTACACCTATCCTGATCTGTCTTCCATAGTCTTAACTCTGAATTCTCGGGGTTGAGAGATTGTCTTCTCTGCACATTCCAGTTTGCTTAATTTTCGCTTCCTTCCTTCTTCCTTGCTTCCTTCCTTCCTTCCTTTTTTTTTGTCAAGTACTTCAAGGCTAGATTAAAGTGCTTTCCTGTTTTTTCGAAGGGCCACAAGTCAGTGTTGTATATGTTCAAAAGTGCAGACAGACTGATACTTATGTGTAGATAATCTTCCAATTCCTTCTTTCCCATTTTAGGTGACACCTTCAAGTAAAATTAGACAACATTAAAGGCCCTTAATGTACGTCAAGCATTAGGGATACGACAGAGAGGAAGACAGATAGCCTTTTCCTTGAGAGCAATTATAGTCTCATAGAGGACCTCAAAAATAAGTGCTACATTACTTACTTAGTTACAAGATTGTTCGTTAAAGCATATGAGGGGGAACCTAATCTGATGGAATTCAGGTGAGGAAAGCCTCTTAGAGTGTGGTTTAAACTGATAGCTAAGGGATGGGTCAGATTAGGTAAATAAAACATGGAGAAAGCATTACAAGAACAACAACAACAAAAAACATGTGCAAGGACCCAGGGGGCAAGAATGAATTTGCAATGTTTGAAAAACAGAAAGAAGCAAGAGTGGCTGTTGCAAATAGATTAAGGAGATCCAAGAGAGATGAGGCTCTGTAATAGCCAGGGACCAGATGGTAAAATCTCTCTCAGGCATGGTGAAGGTTTAAATTTTACGCTAAGACTAATGGGAAGCCATAAATGGATTTGGAATAGAAAATGACATGAGTAGAATTGCCTTATTAAAAGCTCAGTTTGGCTTTTGTTGGTAAATGGATTGCAAGATAGCCAGAATGAATACGGGAACCTGGTTAGGAGGCAATAACCAAAGCAAGACACGTTTGTGACTTTGGACTAAGGTGGTCGTACTCCAAGTGTTATCTGTGGGCCCCTAGACGTTCTTGGAGATCCTTCCATCAGTTCTGCAAAGTAAAAATTATTTTCGTAATTACACTAAGATATTATTGGCCCTTTAAATTATTTTGACATTTTCACTGCTGCTACAAAAGCCATAGTTCTGGAAATTTAGCTGTAATCAAGTTTGAGGCACTAAACTGTGCTTATAGTCATCAAATTTTTCAACTCCACATATTCTCAGAGAAAAACTGCAAGCGTTCTTTAAGAATATCGTTGATGAAGCAGAAACATTTATTAATTTTATTAAATCTTATCCATGACTATATATCTTTTTTAATATTCTGTGTTAAAAAAAATGGGGACGGAAGCATTTTGACGAAGTAGCTCAAACTTACTGCCAGCTTCCCAAAGCAGAAGCTACTTTTTACAGTAACAGAGGTCAGGTGCTCAATGTAGTAGAGGGCTAAGAAGAGCTGGGATATGGGAGTGGATGCTCTAAAATACAGACAAGAAAGGACATAAACATAATGGGGTCCTATATAAATATGTCTATGGGCTTTTATGAGTCACTGTGTAAAGCTATTCAGCCTCTCAATCCTGACTGTTATGTAGTCATAAATAGAGTCATAGGGTGACCCTAGAAAGCCACTGTCTGGTGGGTATTAACAGTGATATGCTACAGCAAGCTCATGGATTAGGAGAAGGTGTTCTGTGCATCTCCTTCCAACTCTGCATTCAGTAATGGTAGGTTGGTAGCTTGAAATCAGACATCGTGTTCATATTTATACCATGCTAAGTGGTATAAAACACTACAAATCAGGGTAGTGGAGAACCAGTTGTAAAATGTTTACCAACACACCTCTCATCCTACTTAGGCCTCTGATTTCTTTCTCCCTCTGATGTTCCCAAGGCAAATCATTGTCTTTCTCCATGAATTCTCAGTTATTTAATAATCTTTGTTTCAAAAAAGAATTTGAGATAAAAGCTGGCATTGTTGAAATGAAAATATTTGACATGTAATATACAATCAATAAATGTTTGTTAAATATCAAATATTAACTGAATAACATTGTAAGTCAAATAAAGGCTTACAATGTATATTTTCATTGCCATTGATAACATTTTAAATCTGTCTTCTCATAACATGTATTTTGAGTGTAGCACTTACATCATATTAGAATTATTTGTTTAGATCTGAATTCCAAAAATCTAGCTATTAAACCAAGGAATAGAGTCACTGAATTTCCTTTATTTTCTATTTATTTTATGAAACTGTATCTAGAGAAGAAACTAAAATTTTACTAATTTCTTTTCTTAATGACATATTATGTTAGAGTTCTACTGTCGACATTAGTCTGGAAGAAAAAAATAGGGACTTCAGAATTTTGAGAGAGCCTTCATTCAATCATGCGTTACACAATTTTGTAAAGCTACTCTTCTTTAGTTGTTAATTGGAACAAGAAATTAAGCTCACTAATGATCCATATTCAGTCATTCATGGATTAATGGGAGAGCTTGTGGAGTTGTTTCTTATGTCATCTTTGCTTTTCTTTATTCTCTTTTTGGCTTCCTGCCACTGAATCTTCGCATTATTCTTTAGAACCCACACAACTGCCTGACCAGGGAAACAAAGAGCTCTGAAACATAAGTATTTCTTTACTATTTTTCAGCAGTTCTCCAAAAAGTATTGCCATAGGAAGAGCAGGTCAAAGCAATTAACTTAAAAGGAATTTGTGTATATTTATTAGTTTCAAATATCCATTTATCATAAATATGTTATGTTATGTTATGTTATGTTATATGTTATGTTATGTTACCATAAAGGTGGATCTGTTTAACTTTATACACTAAAAAGGGACTAGAAATGCTACTTTAATAAAGTTGAGTTTGTTTAAAATCTCTAAGAATCTTATATATTGTCCACTTCTACAAAGGAACAAAACTTTTTAAAATTAGATAATAACTGCTCTTCCTCCAAAAAGGCTTCACATCTCTCAATCTTAAAACACATTTGCACAGCAGGTACTTTCTCATGATGCGTGCACTGGAGCATGCTCCTTGGAAGATAAACAGTGGAAGATAAACAAAATGTTGGGCTTCAGTTATAGCAGAGCCTTCCAAAAGAAATAAAGTGACTAGTTAATCCTTAGAGTACTGGAATTTGCTGGACTGTTAGCCAAGTGAGTGTGTACATATGTTCAAATCTTCAATCTCTGGCCTAAGGAAAGAGCAGAAGGAAGATAAATGAAGAACCATTAACTGACCTTGTCCAGAGGGTGTTAAGCATTGCAGGGACCATTCCTATTCATGAATATGTGTGTGTTTGTGCATGCAGACATGTGTGTAGTGGGAGATGGAAGTGAGGTAGGAGGAAAACATATAAGGTTAGCATCACTGTTTTATTTTTTAGTTTTTTGACAGTTGAAGCTAAGCAGACAGTCTCTAAAAGTCTTCCTGACAATTTCTAAGGCTCCCTTAGATAAAAATCAGTTTGGGTACCTCTACCTTGGGTGAGGTTTCAGGCAGTCTGATTCTGAAGATTTTTTTTTTTTTGCTGATGATGATGCCATCTTTTTAGTTTGAAGATTCAACTAAGCTTTACTACAACTCCCTTGGTCTATTTGTCTCTCTACTATGTGCAAGTGCCTGTGTGTTTATTTTATTTTTTATTTTAGCAATCTCTTAGGATATTGGAAAACACCTAGTTGCACAAACAAATACATACAACTGACATTAAATTTCCAATGCAGCATCTGAGAAAAGTGCAAACATGTACTGTTCTGGGAACAGAAGAATCTAGCTCCCTAACCCATTCTTGATGATCAGGCGTCAATTGAATCAACATCACCATGTCCTCCAATCTCTCATGTCTATAGCAGCCACATCGTTGGCTGCACTAAGACTAGGAAAAAACTCTCTGCCCTGATTTACATAGAAAAATAGGAGCTGAAAGAAGGAAACCAGGAAGTGTAGGTGCAATTTTCGAGAGACTCGTCAATGCTCTTTAGTTCCCAGAATAACTATTTCCTACTCTTGGCAGGTCAGCCTTTGGGGCAGTGTGTGACTTCTCTTTCTGGGCCAATAAATAGTGAAGGTCAATTCTATCATGTGGGATAGGGGTGAGGAAAAAGCAGAAGAAAAATGGCTTTCTGTATTAGTATTAGTTGGGGGAATTTTACCTTGATGTTTTAATCTACATACTTGTCTCTGAATAACAATGCTATTTCAAGTATTTAATTAAAGACACACGTTGGTGTCAAGTTGCAGTAAAGTATCACTTTTGATTTTTCAGGCTCCTAGGAGTGTTCTGCATGTTTCTATTATTTTTTTTGTGCTTTTCAATTTATTTTCTTACTACTAGTTCTGGAGTTTGATTTGTGAATCAAGCTAGTTCACACTGAGTCAACAGAGAAATGCATTTTGAAAATTTACCTCTGAATAGCTATTTTACCATGTTATTTTCCTGTACAAACTGCCATTTCTAAAGAAGAATTATGTTCCTTTAATCCCATGAAACACAGTTTGATATATCAGAAAAATGTATGTTTTACAAATCAAAAGTAACACAAGGCAGAAAAATCCTTTGTGAAAACTAAAAGGAGGGAAAATTAAGCACAGCTGTTAGTTTAAAAAGGCCCTAAATATATAATTAAAGTCAGAATTCAGAATCATGTAAATGGCTCTGCTGGAATTATATCACCACATGTAGGTAAAAAGGAGAACAACAACAAAAAGTTACCTTACATTGTAGCAATTATTTCTTTACTTCCTAAAAGTGCCATGATAAGACTTTTAAAGGACATACTCCAAATCGCAACAAATCAGAAATAGTTCACTGCTCAATCAACAAATAATTTTTAGTATTTATCATTTGCAGTCAAACTTCTAGGTCTGCTGCTTTTATAAAATACTTCCTTCTTCTTGTCTTTCAGAATGAAGAATTTAATCTTCCGCATCTTCAAAATTACATGTAAATAATTTTCTTTTAATTTAGTAGATATTTAATAATCATTCCAAGTACTTATATATAATTATTATTATTTTTTGAGACAGAGTCTTTCTGTTGCACAAGCTGGAGTGCAGTGGTGTGTTCTCACTGCAACCTCCGACTTCTGGATTGAAGTGATTCTCCTGCCTCAGCCTCCCAAGTAGCTGGGATTACAGGCATGTGCCACCATGTCCAGCTAATTTTTAGTATTTTTAGTAGAGATGGAATTTCACAATGTTAGCCAGGCTAGTCTCAAACTCCTGACCTGAGGCAATCTGCCTGCCTCGGCTTCTTAAAGTGCTGAGATTACAGGAGTGAGCCACTGCATCTGGCCACTTATAAATATTTACTACAGAATGTGATTCCTAAAAAACTTAGTTTGAATATTTCAGATAAATAAGGAGAAGTCAGCAATCGCATGACAACTCTAAAGCATTCCAGATAAGAAATAAAATCTCCCAGACTGGGCAACATAGCAAGATGCCATCTCTTAAAAAAATTAACCAGGTATGGTGGCACATGCCTGTAGTATCAGCTACTCAGGAGGCTGAGGTGGGAGGATTGCTTGAACCTAGGAATTTGAGGTAACAGTGAGCTATGATCATGCCACTGCACTTCAGCCTGGGTGAGAGAGTGAGACCATGTATCAGAAAGAAAAAAAAAAAAAAAAGAAAAAAAAAGAAAATCTCTTAGAATTGCATTTTAATAACTTATCATAACAGGGTATAATAGTTAAAATTAACAAGTCTTTATCTATATTATCTCTCTTCTCCTACATGCATCTTTAAGTAATGTTTGCCCTCATGCCTTGGTACCAGCTGATTGATGAAAGTGTACAGTGCACACTCTAATTCCATCCCAGTAATTCCAGGACTTTCTGCATGTTCCCATTCCATTCCACTTGTACCTATTATTTGCCCCTTGGATTAAATTCTCATTGCCAGCCCCAATCCAGGCTATGGTTCTGTTGTTCATACTTGGTTACTCCAGTTATGATTCTTCATGCTTTTTACGACCAGTGATTTGGACCCTCCATTTCCCTTCTGGGTTTTGGCTCTTTCTTGCAGAATTCCTAGCCTTGTTTTAACATGTCAGGCTCAAGTCCCCAAGCTTCGTGATATCTGGCCAATTCCCTAGGTGACCTCATTCAGGTTATATTGTAGGTTGTATTTTATATATTTAAAATGATGAATGAAGTACGATTCATAGTAGCCATGGTACGTGCATTTTTGTCTTCAAATGAGAAAACACTTTTTTGATATACTTGTTTAAAACTTATGTTTATTCTAGGAAATTTTATCAGTGAAATACTAATAAAAGTTATTTGAGATATAAATATGGTTTTCTTTTGTTTCTTTTTTTTTACATTTTGACCAATTCAAAAGAATTCACTGAAGTTCATAACTAGATTTGGTTAAAAGATAAATGGTAATATATATAAAAGCATTTTAAACAGTATAATGTGTTTGTGGTTATGTTATTAGGCATAGCTAGTAATCTCAAGAATAGGCAATGCCTTAGCATAACATTAAATCTATAGTTGAGTCAGATTCCTGTAGAAAGTGGCTTTTCACTACATAAAATTTTATATGTTAATATTTAAATTAGGAAATAATTTGATGAATGCTTTTACAAAAAATAGTATCAAAATGAAGGGCAAAATGAATATTACTTTCAAATATGCCTACCTTACTTTTTAGTTTTATTTTATTTCATTTTGTTGAGATGGAGTCACTCTCGTTGCCCAGGCTGGAGTGCAATGATGAGGTATTGGCTCACTGCAACCTCCATCTCCTGGGTTCAAGTGATTCTCCTGCTTCAGCCTCCCGAGTAGCTGGGATTACAGGGGCCCACCACCACATCCAGCCAATTTTTGTATTTTTAGTAGAGATGGGGTTTCACCATGTTGGCCAGGCTGATCTTGAACTCCTGACCTCAGGTGATCTACCCGCTTCAGCCTCCCAAGTTGCTGGGATTACAGGCATGAGCCACCACACCTGGTATTTTTAGTTTTATTAATATCCTGAAAAGACCTAGTTTTGATAAAATGCTGAAGATTTGGATTGGAATTTTCATACTTTTAGAATCTTCTTCCCTACATCTCATACAAATACAGTTTCCTTTCAAAAAATATTCTCTCTTGGTAAGAATACAAGATTAGATAGCTATCCAAAATAACCACATGACAATTATCTTGAAGAATAGCATGTACTTCATTTAGCAAGAGAAACTTGAATTTTCCTACATTTTAAAAGATAGGAAATTTGTGTGTGATTTCTGATATTCCCAGGGAAGAAATTTGAGTGCTCTTCAAGGGATGGGTCAGCTGAGCTCACTAAAAATTTTGAAAATTATATTTTATTTGAAAATTATATTTCAAAGTTATGTAACAATATGACTTATGATGTAAGAATCATGTCACTACAGAATTTATAATCTATATGTGAATATATTCAATATATTTAATTTTAGTTCCAAATATTATACTCAAATGAAAATCCTCTCACTGGAAAAAAAATCTTTTCATAGCTATGTATTTTTTTCTAAATATAAATGACAAACATGCAAAATCAAAGTCACGTCAGAAAAACCGACCAAAAATAATTTGCTGGAGGAAAGTTCACGTATACTCAGAACTCAAGGAACTCTTATCTTTGGCTGAAGACTTTATAAATAAATCTTGTACAACATAGTGGACTGGGGTTAGAGGCTATTTAGCATACATAAACAAAACAAAGCTTGCATTTGACATACTATATTACAGAAGACTTTCTCCCAAGATTTTTAAATATTGGAATTCATAACAGAAAGCCAAATATGTCCTTGGAAGTCTAATGGGTTGTTAAAAATGCTCTTCAATTATATGACATTTAAAACATGTATGTTGGGACCATGAGCTATGGAGTGTTTGAAGTATCCTTATGATGCTTGCTCTGGGGCTATGCCTGCAATGTCCAATTTTGGGACATTGAACTTTATAAAGGGAAAAAAATAACTGCCTACTATGTATAAGGTTTTTCAATTGTATCTCTATTTCTCATTACAACCAACAAAGTAGGCCTTCTACCTCCAAATTATGGATGAAGACAGATTCAAGCTGTAGGAACTAGCCTTGAGAGTACCTCTCAAACTTCATTGTTCATTTCTTTGTTTATCTTCAAGAATCAAGTAAACTTATGCTTCATTCATTGAGAGAGATATGTTTATGTACTACAGATAGAAGAAGAAATGGTGCGATTCACACATCTGCAGAAACTCTGGGGTGGTTGAGCATGTGATGGATGATTGAACCAAGGGCTTCCTTTCAAGGGTTGAAGTTTAGAATCTGGAGAAGATCAGCAGAAGAGCAGAGCATAGACATTTGCATTTGAAAGAAGGTGTTGTATATATACATATATATGTATATTTCATATCTTCATTGGGAATCTCAAAGTGGGTGCTGAGGAACATGATTTTCTTTCTGTTTTGTGTGTTATTTATTCTCCTTTTTCCAATAATTGCTGCACATGCAGGAACTAGTCCACTTACTGGCTTTGTATATATACAGATAAAGGAGATATGATGTAATTTTAGGAACCACAGAAAATACTGTAAACTTTTCACTCCTCAGTGTCTTGACCCTCAGATTCTCGTGGAGGAAAACCCTAGAGACTCCTTCAATTCAATTCAGTTCAATTCAATTAAAAAAGTATTACCTTTCTCTGAAGACCATCTGTTATGCCTCTTTCTGATTGTTCTTCTCTCTCTTCTTCTTCAGGGTCAACTTGAAAAACCTGACACATGAGTTTCACCTTTAGAAACCCCTTCCTCATTAAAAAGTGAAAGTGAGGCAAGGATTAGATGAGGGGCGCTTATATGAAATCTCTTATGTGAATTTGTTTTAAGGTGACTTATTTGAGCTCTGACTCTCTTCTTTTGACCCTCGCCTGAACAATCCATCAGCAACCCATGAGCCAGCAGAAGAAAAGATGACAGAGCTGAAGCTGGCAGAGTGCAGTATGAAGACAAGTGTGATTTTTATCCCCTTTGACATAACCTTATATGAGTCATATTTGTGTCCCTCTGGTTCTAAATTTTATTACCAATGGAAAACAAACAAAAAAAAATGACATCAAGTTTAAAATTTAGGTACATCCCAGCTTCTTTGCATAACATAGCATCATAAGGGTTTAGAGCTAAAATGAAATTTGTTTCTCCGTTTAGTCCCATGTCCTCAGTTGCCTTAGAAAGAAAACTGATAAGCATAATACCTTCTAACATATGCCAAGTGAAGTACAGTATTAGGCTTTTTATATGCATAATCTCTATACATATATTTTATAATCTTTTAAATTCTTACAGTAACCATCAATTTAGGAATTATTATCCCCAACTTATAGTTGAAGACTCTGATGTTCAGAGGATTTAGGAAGATTTTAAGATTTTTAAGGGCAGAGGAGGCAGATATTTTTTAAAAATTTCTCTGATTATACTAGAGAAAACATTTTTAAGGTATAAAAGTGGATGTGAGAAAATCAGCTGTGGCTTGTTGCATTAGTCTCAGCAAGTCATGATGTCAGCCTGGATTAGAGACAGTTGAAATGAAGAGAAGGAAATAAAATCAGTAGAAATTTAAAGCATAGAACTGATGGGACTTGGTTATAGATTTGCTGTTGGAGGAGAGGAGGAGAAGAAAGAGCCAAATTTGACAAGCAGTGTTTGTCTTGAAGAACTGGCTGGATGGTGGAATCATTTGCAAAGATGAAAAACTCTGGGAAGAAGATTTAGGAAGTGGAAATGAGGCAGGGAGCAAAGAATAGGGAAGGAGATTGTGAACTGCTGCCATGATACAGGGAGTTTTCAAATAGGTTTTTGTTTGTTTGGTTTTGCTTTTTATTGTAGATCTGAGAAAATATATTCTGTCAAATGTCCTCTCAACCCTTTTTTTTCTCCCCTCATCCATGCGGCAATCCCAAGGGTTCTTGGGCCTTGAGTTTGAAAATGCAGATACTAACTGCATTTTCTGGATAGCTGTAGAGATTGACATTTATCAACTCACTTGATCTAAGACCATGTTGTAAGGATCAAGGCTTTGCTACAGCCAGGCAGCCATAGGCCAAAGTGAACATCCTGCGTGACCCAGCAGGATTGGAGTGCAGGCACACATTCCCATGCTTTATAAAATCACAGCTATGTAGACATAACATAGAGAAGCTCATTACCTGGCTCTCAGCCACTGTGGTTTGTGAGGTGTATAAATGCAACACTGACACAGTGAAGGAACTGCTGAATAAAGCCAGGTCTCATCTATCTGCTGTCTCTTGAGTGTTCTGCTAGCTCACTGCCCCCATCCACCCATTCCCCTCTGACCTCAGCTGGAGCTTGAACCTGACACATGTGATCCCCTTGGACTTAGCTAGATTTTGGTAATTTGAAAGAAATGGTATTATTTTAGAAGACTAATGTGTAATAAGGATATCACCTCAATTTAAACTGGGATTTTAAATTTTGGTGGGTTTGATAAAAAGGTACAGCTAAAATCTCAAAGAGGTGACTTGAGCGAAATAATTTAAATAGTAAGAAAGTGTCTTCAAATAAAAGGGTGTGTGAGGGTAGAGATGGAAAGGGATATGAGTGGACAAGAGGCTGTCTTTTTTATCGATGGGTCTCGTGGTGTTGGTCTGAACCCTGATGGAGGTAGGGACTGCAGGAGGACACTGAGAATTCTCTTTTCCCAGGCACAGAGGCACCTATCATGTGGCTTAGGGGCCAAAGGGATGAAGCAGGATATATATTAGGGAAGAGCACCATTTTCATCATAACTGGGCATCACACAGCCTGGTTCTGAAATGATAAGTGTTGTTTCAGCTTGAGGGTTTGCACTTTGGGTTTGTACGAGGATAGCAGTTGGTACTATGAACAGGGAGCTAATGTTAAGAACCACTCTCAAGTGTCTCTACTGGCCCTCAACAAGGGATGCCAGGCAGAAAGCTCTGGGAGGAGGGCTTGCCAACTCTGTTCTATGGATTTGGGGACTACAGAAATATATAAATGAGACTCTGCAATTGTGCATAGGGCCATGAGATTGAGCTATGTTGTATTGCGGTTCTGTTTGTAAGAACAGGGTGGTAAGGCCTAGGGTAAATGGGGATTACACTAGAAAAGTAGTGTGCTTTAGAACAACTGGTGGAGCTTATTTTAAAATGACTCATGTCCATGCCCCACCTCCAGAGACTCTAATTTCGAAATCCTAGGGTGGCGTTGTGGTAGCTGTGTGGTGGCAGAGCTCCCTAAGTGGCTCCAATGCTTGTGCTTGGTCAAAACCCACTGCATTTAACTTATCAGAGCTGAGTCAGAGTTGCAAATGGCTAGCAAAGGAGAAGAAATTTAGATTTTTGGAGGTATTTCCCTTTTTGACTTTGTTTTATATTCTTGTCTCCCTTTCCCCAGTTCTCCACATTCCCATTAAAATAGCTTCCTTTCCCTAATATTGGTCTTCTTAATTCCTCTGTGAAGCTTCTCTAAAGGAGAATTACTGGAAGATTCAGCCAGCCTTAGACTCTTCATACTTGGACTCAGTTGAAAAGAAAAATTAAGAATGCAAACATCCTTTTTTCTTCCATAGAAAAAAAATGGCTCACAATCTTATTTTGTTTGATCAGCTCCATGTTAAATAATTGTGTGAAATATTTTTCTTGAAACATCCTCTCTTTTCCACTACTATTTCCACAGCTCACTCTACTGTTATTTTTTGCTTAAAAGTTATCAATGGAATTTAGACATCAAAGCACCTTCAGCTTTGTTTCTCCAGTCTGCTTCTACAGGCTACAAAAATAACCCTCCAGAGTTGTAAGCCACAAAAATGACCCCTCACCAAACACACTTTAGTCCATTCCTATGTAAACTAAGGAAGTATGTCGTTCTTTTGCAGAATCTATAGTATTAAAATAAACTAGGTTAGTGCTTAATTCTTGTTCAATGATTCCTTTATTTTTCGTGTTATTTGCAATATTCATTCCAATGGCATGCTTGCTTTCTTGAAGTAAAGCTGACACAATAACTATAACAATTTTTTAGTGCAAAATTTCAAACGTCCATTCTATTAACTGAGACAATAGAGGTCAAAGTCACATCAGGAATTAAACATATCTTTCTGCATTTGCTCCCAGGAATGAAAGAGAGAGAATAGATCAGGCATCAGTTTGAAGGAGCCATAATTCAGCAGTCTTTCTATATTACCTCTCAGAGTAAGGAGCCTGCATGTCTAAAGAGAGAAGTGAAGTTTAAGTACTGGAAAAAAGAAAAGTCTTTAGCCTTGGGAATGTAATAACCTGGAGTCAGCTGAGAACCTGAGAAAGACAGGCCCAATCAGCTGCTGGGAGAAGCAACATGACTGCTCTGCTGGAGGGAGAAATGAATTCTAATGAGATGTGAGCCAACCATCCAGGGAGCTTTGGTCATCATGAGAAAAGAAAGTGCTCTTCCCTTCTACTGGGAAACTAGAATGTGCCACTTTTTTTTTTGTTAATACTCCCTCTTTTCTTTTTTATTAAATTTGTAATAAAAAATTTTAATTTAAAAGTTGATCTACAAACTAGAAGTGTGTAGCAATATGAATATTTAACACTGATCGATTTATCTATTAAAAAATTAAAGAGAATATATTTGAGTTTTAGAATTTAATGTTTACTGCACACAAGATGAAACAGAAGCTAAACTTTGTTATATTTTTTTAAAATTATTTAACTTATTCAGTTTGGATTTACTATTTGTAAAGAGAAAAGAAACTCCTTTTCTCCAAAATTTTAGTCCTTTACTGAGTGACTTTAGATAAGAAATTTCAGTATTCCAGTTTCAGTTTTTTATTCAGAAATTAAGAAATATGTCAGTACGTGTCTATTATTATTTAGATCATTTCTTGGCCTTTTGGCTAAGATCAAGTGTATTATTATTATAGAATGGGTTCTCAGATAAAGAAAAAACTGAGTTTTCTCAGATTTTTCAGACTATTTTATTACAAAAACAAAACTATGATTAAATTAATATTGCCTTTTCTATGGACTCATTTGAAAAGAGATACAAGATGCAATTTGAGGAGTTTTATGAGCTAATATTAAGGCTAGTCATACATTTTCTATTCTGAACTCTCTGGTATCTTTGTGGTACCCAGAATATGTAGTGAAGTAAATAGATTGTCACCTTAAGAAACAGAAAAAGGAAAGAATAAAAAGGAATACTTTCTATTTCTCAATGCTTACTAACTAAAAATGAAAAATTTATTCACATTTTTCAATAGAGGGGTAGTATGATTTGACACATCAAATAGTATATAGTGGTAATACCGAAGAGAAGCTTGAGGGCCTCTTTTAGTGCCCTACCTCTTCCTACAGCTGCTCCACAAGATTTCATAATAATACTTCTTCCATCTAGATAATTGACATTTTCTCAGTTACATAAAAGTTATCTTGAAAAATTTCTATTTTCATCTATCTGTGAGTAATGGTCTAATTAAAAACACGTAAGACACGTTCCAGAACTTTCCCACCCACTACTTTCTGCTGCCCCTAAATTTCTCCATGTGAAAATGAGATTCCAGCAAATACTTCAATGATTATAGAAACATAAATTTGAGAGTTTATTGTCTTCAAAGAAAGCAAAAAGAATAGTGCCAGTGTATTATAAAGACTCATACTTTCATGCAAACAAACTCCTTACTGAAGGAAAAGGGATAAAGATCACTTCTGGAGAACAGAAAGACAAATTAAATAGCTTCATAGTCCATGTTCCACAGATGTTGAGATGAAGTCATATCATTGTAACTAAGCTTTTATTCTATCATTTTTATATGTGTGTTTCATAGAAAACCTATACTAGAAAATAAGGAAATGAGGGGGATTGTCTGTGGATTACTATTTTTTTAAAAAAATTTCAAATTGGCTTGGGTTTTGAGAGTTTCTATCCACCCCTGACTTCTACACATCTAAACCTCACACATGCAGCCTGGCCAATATAGTAAGACACAGTCTCAAAAAAAAAAAAAATTAATTAGCCAGGTATAGTCGTGCCACACCTGTAGTCCTAGCTACTTGGGAAGCTAAGGCAGGAGGATCACTTGAGTCCAGTGAGCTAGAACTGCACCACTGCACTCCAGCCACCATCACACTGCTATCACCCAGCCGAGTGATAGAGTGAAACTCTGTCTCTAAGAAATAAAATAAATAAATAAATGAATATACAGCAAACCTCACACATACAGGGACTGGAGGAAGAGCAGAGTACATTTTCTGATTTCAGAGACTGGTAGACAGGAGTAATTAAGCAGATATTTGCCTAAGGAAATACTGATTCTGTTTAAAATTTTCTTTTACAGTTATTGGACAAGAAATCTTAGCATCCTCAGTTTCTGGGAGCTCAGAGAAAGGTAAGAGCTGTAGCTGAATTTCAGTCTTTCAATTGTGTCTTTATTGTGAGAAATAAGGACACAATTGAAGTTGAAATGCCCGTTTGAGATATCCCTTGAGATACAGCTTTAGTTTCTGTTTCATCAAAAACGTATTAAAAAGTCACAACACGTAAAACACTGTAGTTTGGGATGGATAGAAGGAAGAATTAAATGTGGCCTCTGGTTTAAAAGGAGACTAGTCTAGTGAGGAGACTGACTGGGGAGAGTACACAATCAGATGTAGGGCATGAGCAAAACAGAAGTTGTGGGGAAAATGCTGAAGGTGGCCTGAGTAGCTAAGGCTGCAGCTTATGGTTCTGATAGGTGAAACGCTATTGCTGGAGATGTCTTTTAATCACTCTCTTTGCTGGGTGACCTAGGAGCTACACTGCCTAGGTCTGAGGGGGAGACTTGTAAATAAATCCCACCTGAATTGGGAATCAATAGCACCCATTAGTCTGCACAAATATCAAGTCTTTTTACAAGATCTATTGTCCCAGTGGTTCTTAAATCTTGGAACAGTGTGTATCTTTTAGAAAATGTGAATAAACTAAGATCTTTTCTCATAGAAGGGGACAAAAAAAAACACATGAACAATTTCAAGGACTTCTTCCTAAAGTCCTTAGGCAAATCATCTAATCTCTCTGTGTCTCAGTCTCAATCTCTAAAATGAGAGTGATAATACCTGCTCCATTTAGTAGTAGGGAGGATTAAAAGAGAGAATTATTTAAAGTATCTAGTACAGATCCCAGGGCAAATATGCAATAAATGACAGCCCTTATTATATTCTTTCTTCCTTTTTACTATGAGACTGTGCTGTTTCCTTAACTGTGACTGATCCTATCACAGAGACAAGGTTGGCAAGTCAAATAGAGGGTCTGGTCACCAAGGAAGGCAGATGAAATAAAGGGGATAGATGAGTTTCATGCCCAGCCATAAAATATGATAGAATAAGGAAATCTGAGAACTTTACAGGAAGTTATATGGAGAAATGACTAGGAGAATATGTAAAATAACCATGAAGATGCTGTTCTAACTATAGATATTTTGGGATTTAATGTAGTAATAATGCTAATGGTATTAATTTCAAAATCAATGGCAAATGCACACTGATAGAGAGCTTATTATATACCAGGCATTGTGCTTAGCTTGGCTTACATAGGTCACATTCTTTAATTACAATATAAAATAATATAGCCCAAAATACCTCATCTGAAATTCTAAAATAAAAAGTCTCTGAAAACTAACATTTTGCAATGATTGATTCAGTAGCAAAACCTGAACTGAACTGCCATAGGCTGCTTTTCTTCTTTATCTTTCTCACTCAGCCTGAATATTCATGCATTTTGAGGCAGAAGTCTTAACGTTTGGTCATGGTGTTTTCTGTGACCTCATTGGGTATACTCCATAATGCCATGTGGACTCTATCCCATATGTAAAATGTGAAGGAGTCCAAATTCCAAAAATTCACCTTGCTGCCAGAATTTCAGATAAGGTAGGGTAGGCCTTTGGAAATAGTAACATTTGTTCATCACTTGCTGTGTACCAGATTTTGGTTCAAGTCTTATGCTTATTTATTTTATTCTAATAATAATCGTCAGGGGAAAATACACTTATCATCGTTCCTGCTTTACAGTTGAGGCAACCAAGGCACAGACAGGTCAGGGAACCCAGGGTTACCAGACAGTAACTCGGAAACATAGAATTTGAACCCAGGCCATCTGGGTCTGGGAAGCTTCTGCTAAAATACTATACATACTGTCTCATTTATGTTATCGTAATTGTTATTCTTACTTTATAGCTGAAAATGCTGAGAATTAAAGATCCACTCATTTAGCCAAGTTAAAGTGTCTATGTGATCTTGAGCAAGTTACTTAATCTCTCTGGGCCTCAGCTTTCCGTTCTGTAAAATGAGGGTAATGATAAGTCATACTGCATTGTTGTGGGGATTAAATAAGTTTAAAGCAATGAGAGCAGTGCCTGACGTACCTCATGTAATCTATACATCTTAGATCTTACTATCTTTTACAACTAGGCCATGTGGATGCTAGGAGAAAAGAGAAGAATATGATGGAAGTCAATCCTCATGCAAAGATTTACTATAGAAAAGGTAAAAAATAGTATTTTTCAGGTATTAAATCGGTGTTTTCTTTATTTTTTGTTCCTTAATCCTTAGGTGTGTAGTGGCTGCCTGATTTGTTGAATCAATCATCTGGTGAATGGCATATATTGATTCAGGTTGAAGGTAGATACAGAACAAACAGTTCTTTTATTCTTCTCTGAGTCCCCAGGCTGACATTTTTTAATTGATTGCAAGGCTGTAGTCATAAAGCTACTCTTTGTCAAAGAACAAAAGTGTTTTATAAATCCCCCATATTTTCCTTTACATTCAAAAGTCTGGGCTTGGTTCTTTCAAGTCTTAGAGTATTGTATTTACATGATGCTAAATCATAAAGAGAACAGAGACTATATTACAGGGAAAGTTTCTTTATGACAAGAAAGGATAATTCCCTTTCACTTAGAGAATTAGAATTTAGAAACTAGAGAAAGATAATGGGACAGTTACAGGTATGAGTGACCTGACTCACCTATTTGGGTACTAGTGCCCTTGGGAGAGAGAAGGGGGAATATGGTAAACCCTTTAGCAAAGCGCTGCATTTAGACTGGTGTTGGTACTATGCAGCCTCTAGGCAGAAGAGCAATGCCTGAGGAAATGTTTGAAGGCCACCAGGAAGAATTCTGCATTCTGTGTCATGGTGAGGAAAATCAGCTGATGGCTGTTGGCTCACCCACAAGGGTCACAGATTTGGATAATCAGTAGAACAGATAAAAGCCACTGTAGGGACTTTAGAACTAGGGAGCATGACAAGATCCAGAGGCATCCACAGATGACACCTCAAAAACATGAGGCAGGACCAGACTAGTCAGACCTCAGAGGGCACTGGTGTAGGATATCCATGATGAGAGAGGGAAGGGAACATCTCAGCATAAGACAGCACATGGACAAAAGGCCTCTCTCTTTGCTACCATGCTGACTGGGATCCCAATGTCAGTTATAGAGGAAAGAGAGTTAGGAGAGACTCTGTAGTGGGGGAGAAACCGTTGTGACTAATTTATATTGACTGATTTCCTCCCCCATATATTTTAAAATCAAAATAAGCTCAGTTATTAAAATTTTGCTTGGTCAATTTTATTCATTTTTCTGGCTAGAAGAAGGAACTGGACTCCAGAGAATATGAGATCAAATAATAAATTCTTTTTATTATTTTTACAGCTGAAGGTACATTTTCATTTTACTTTCATATTTCAAAGGTATGACAGGATTTTCTTTTTATTATTATTATACTTTTAGTTCTGGGACACATGTGCAGAACATGCAGTTTTGTTACATAGGTATATACATGCCATGGTAGTTTGCTGCACCCATCAACCCATCACCTACATTAGATATTTCTTCTAATGCTATCCCTCCCCAAGCCCCTCATGCCCCAACAGGCCCTGGTGTGTGATGTTCCCCTCCCTGGGTCCATGTGTTCTCATTGTTCAACTCCCACTTATGAGCGAGAACATGCAGTGTTTGGTTTTCTGTTTCTGTGTCAGTTTGCTGAGAATGATAGTTTCCAGCTTCATCCATGTCCCTATAAAGGACATGAACTCATCATTTTTTATGGCTGCCTAGTATTCCATGGTATATATGTGCCACATTTTCTTTATCCAGTCTATCATTGATGGGCATTTGGGTTGGCTCCAAGTCTTTGCTATTGTGAATAGTGCTGTAATAAACATACAGGTACATGTGTCTTTATAGGAGAATAATTTATAATTCCTTGGGTATACCCCCAGTAATGGGATTGCTGGGTCAAATGGTATTTTTGGATCTACATCCTTGAGGAATCGCCACACTGTCTTCCACAATAGTTGAATTAATTTACACTCCCACCAACAGTGTAAAAGCATTCCTGTTTCTCCACATCCTCTCCAGCATCTGGTGTCTCCAGATTTTTTAATGATCGCCATTCTAACTGGTGTGAGATGGTATCTCAATGTGGTTTTGATTTGCATTTCTCTAATGACCAATGATTATGAGCATTTTTTCATGTTTGTTGGCCGCATAAATGTCTTCTTTTGAGAAGTGTCTGTTCAAATCCTTTGCTCACTTTTTTATGAGGTTGTTTGTTTTTTTCTTTTTCTTTTTTTTATTTTTATTTTGAGATGGAGTTTCCTTCCTTTCCAGGCTGGAGGGCAGTGGCACAATCTCAGCTCACCGCAACCTCTGCCTATCAGGTTCAAGCAATTCTACTGCCTCAGCCTACCAAGCACCTGGGACTACAGGTGCCTGCCATCATGCCCACCTAATTTTTGTATATTTAGTAGAGACGGGTTTTCACCATGCTGGCTAGGCTGGTCTCAAACTCCTGAATTCAGGTAATCCATCCGCCTCAGGTGCTAGGATTACAGGCATGAGCCACCACCTGGCCTGCTTTTTTCTTGTAAACTTGTTTAAGCTCTTTGTAGATTCTGGATATTAGCCCTTTGTCAAATGGATAGATTGCAAAATTTTTCTCCCATTCTGTGGATTGCCTGTTCACTCTGATGATAGTTTCTTTTGCTGTGCAGAAGCTCTTTAGTTTAATTAGATCCCATTTGTCAATTTTGGCTTCTGTTACCATTACTTTTGGTGTTTTAGTCATGAAGTCTTTACCCACGCCTATGAGTATGACAGGATTTTCTAAACTGACTCCATTCTAAATTATGTCAGAGTTTGGCCACAAGAGATAATGGGGATACATAATCACCCTTCAACCATAAACAACTAGAAAACTAGATAAAGTTGAGGAAATAACTGTTTTATGATACTTGATAGTAGATAGCATGAGATGGTGATCCTTGAGGAAAGAAAAACAAATGAGTTGAGCTGTACCTTTGCCCAGACTTTCTACCTGGAGTTAATTTCCATTGCAGCATACACAGGAAGAGGAATCCAAACAAAGCTTGGCGATGTCAGTGAGTTGAGAAGAGAGAAATTGGCATCTGGGGAAGCTAAGGCAATTAGGATTTGTGGAACAGACTACAGGGAAGGAAGGCGTCACACAGAAAAAGTGTTCTAGGCAGCTTCATAGGAGTTCTGTTGAGTCTTTGGCTGAATATCATTCAACAAGGACATCACTGGAGGTGAGCAATCTCAGAGAGAGAAACAACTATGAAGGAGCTATAAGCCGAACAATTCCTGGAGCTTGCAAATGTCTGGGAATCATCTGAATTCTCACAAGCCAAAATGAAGAGACCTTCATGAATATATGATGCATATAGCAGAAACCCAGAAGAACCTCATCTTAAAAGTGGGGCTAAAAGAGCACTACAGTAAAGGTAATCTAGATCCACACTAAAGATATTACAAAATGCAGCACCCTAAAATGTAAAACCACAACTTACAGCATCCAATAAAAAATTTCTGCATATGTGAAGAAGCAAGGAAATTGGGAACCATATGCTGAAGAAAAGTCAGTTAATCAAATAAACCCAAAATTAAAAAGATGGCAAAAATCATATATGATTTGTGCTATTTTAAAGTTCTTGTCTGTTAATATTTTATTTGTTTTATTTTACACCTATACATAAAAATATGTATCTATATATGATGCTATATATACAGCTCTATATATCATATATATATATATATACACAGACTCACCAAATTATGTATATATGAGGTATATGTGCACATATATATTTATCTGGTATATATATCTGAATATATATATATAGCATCACATATAGATACATGATTTATATACATATTCATATATATTAAAACATGAATAAAATGAGGAGATGAAAAACACAAAAAAGACCCAAATGGAAATATTAATGAAAAAAAACCCACAATTTTTGAAATGAAAAATTTGCTGCATGGGATAAACAGCAGATTTAGACACTATGGAAGACTGTGTCATGGTGCATAAAGACATAGTGATAAAAGTATCTAAAATGCAGCACAAAGGAAAAATGACTGAAAAAGATTCATCTCTCTTGACCTGTGAGAAAATATCATGTCTTAATGTATGTACAATTGGAATTCCAGAAGAAGCAAAGAAACAGAATAAATATTTTTAAAAGAATGGCCAAAATTTTCCCAAATTTGATTTTAAAAACTATAAATTCACAGATAGAAAAGGCAAAATAAAGTACAAGTAAAATAAGCATAAATAAAACCTTTCCAAGTTTCATTAGAATCAAACAGCTGAAAAACTGTTAAAAAAGGAAACCTTAAAAATAACAAGAGAACAGATACATCACATCCAGAGAAGTGAACACAAAAATCACATCAGATTGCTTGTCAGAAATTATGCAAATTCAAAGATAATAGGTTTAGCTCTCTAAAATACTGACCAAAGAAGATGTCAACTTATGTTTCCATGTCCAGTAAAAATACCTTCCAAAAATGAATGTAAATTAAAATTGACAAGCTTACTGAATAATTTACATGGAAATTCAAAGAATCTAGAATCTCCAAACAATTTTTTAAAATAATAAACCTGGAGGACTTACACCATCTGATTTCAAGCTGCAGTAATCAAGCTACAGTACAAAGCTACAGTAATCAAGGCAGTATAATAGTGACAAAAAATAGACATTTAGATTAATGGAACAACAATGACTGTCCAGAAATAGGACAAAAATTATATATAGTCCATTGATTTTCAAGAATGACGTCAAATATTTGATGGGAGAAAAGGTAGTCTTTTTAGTAAATTATGCCAAAATAACTGGATATCTGTATGGGAGAAATGAATCTCAGCCTTTTCATTAAACCATACACAAAAAAACAATTTAAAAAGTGAGGGTGGCTAAGGGAGGGACAGTGGAGCGTGGGGAGGCTGGGATGGATAACATGGGGAGAAATGCTAGTTACAGGTGACAGGGTGATGTAGGAAGCAAACCACCTTGCCAAGTATGTACCTATGCAACAATCCTGCATGATCAGCATATGTACCCCAGAACTTAAAGTACAATTAAAAAAAAAAAAGTCATAGACCTAAACATTGAAACTAAAACTATAAAACTTTTTAGAAGAAAACATAGGAGAAAATATTTATGACTTTGGGCTAGGCAAAGTTTTTAGATAAGATGTAATAATAAACCACAAGTAAAAAAATTAATGAATTGAACTCCAAGGTTAAAACTTCAACTTTCAAAAAGATACTGTTAAGAAAATGGAAAAGAAAAAGCCACAGAATGGGAGAAAATAATTGCAAAACATGTACCTGACAAAGGATAAATATATTTGTGTATATTTACATATGTATATATAAATATTTGTAGTATAAAGAACTCTTATAACTCATTAAGAAAACCAACAACCCAATTAAGAAAGAAGCAAAAGATTTGGATGTTTCATAAAACAAGATATATAAATGGCTAAGAAGCTCATAAAATAATACTCGACATCATTTGGCATTGGGAAAATACAAGTAAAAAACAAGAAAACCACTAAATACTGCTATACACACATTAAAATGTCCTAAGTTGAAAGGCTGATAATTCCAAGTGTTGACAAAGATGTAGAGAAACTGGGACCCTCATATATTGCCAATAGGAATGGAAAATGTCACATCTAATTTGTATAACAGTTTGGCAGCTTCTTAAAAAATTAAATCTACACTTACCATAGGATTCACTGCATCTGAAAAAAATGATAGTACTACATTGTGTTTTTAAACATATGTAGATGTAAATCATAAGAAAATTATAACATGAGGATCCAAGATGGCCAAATAGGAACAGCTCCAGAGTGCAGTTCCCAGCAAGAACAACACAAACGGTGAGTGCTCATTGCATTTCCAAACAAGTTTTCACTGCCCACAGACCAGGAGATTCCCGGGCCAAAAAGCACCATGAGTTTTCAGCATGGCTGGTGCCACAGATTGGTGCACAGAAATTCACACAAATCTGGGCAGCCGTTTCAACTGGTGCCTGGAATGCCTGGGAGACAGAGCCAACCATTCAACTGAAAGGGAGGGGGCTGAGACAGGGAGCCCGGCAATCTGGCTCAGCAGGTACCACCTCCACAGAACAAGCAGTCTGAAACACTCTGGATTGAGAGTTTCACAGCAAGTGGAGCTGGACCCAGGATGGTCCAGCTCAGTGGGAGAAGGGCATCTGCCACTACCGAGGCAGTCCACCAATGCAGAGGCAGTTCACACAGCAGCTGGGCAGAGCCTGCAGGAGCTCAGCAATGCCTCTGCTGGCAGACTGTGAC
>CAUYLG010065747.1:0-22860 GCA_963573385.1 Cacajao melanocephalus
CATTCTCAGCAAACTGACACAAGAACAGAAAACCAAACGCCACATGTTCTCACTCATAGGTGTGTGCTGAACAATGAGAACACATGGACACAGGGAGGGGAACATTACCCAACTGGGCCTGGGGGGTGGGGAGCTAAGGGATCAATAGCAGGGGGTGGGAGGATTGGAAAGGGATAGCATTAGGAGAAATACCTCATGTAGATAATAGGGTGATGGATGCAGCAAACCACCACCATGGCACATGTATACCTATGTAACAAACCTGCACGATCTGCATATGTACCCCAGAACTTGAAGTATAATAAATAAATTTTAAAAAATTAAAAATAAATAAATAAAACCTAGAAGCCAGCTATCTGTGGGGGGGAAAAACCCTCCTAGATTAAACCAGGAAGAAATAGAAACTCTGAACAGACCAATAAAAAGCAGTGAGATTGAAACTAATCTAAAAACTACCAACAAAAGTTCAGAACCAGACATATTCACAGCTGAATTCTATCAGGAATTCAAAGAAGAATTGTTACCAATTCTATTGACAGTATTCCACAGGATAGAGAAAGAAGGAATCCTCCCTAAATTTTCTATGCCAGTATCAGTCTAATACCAAAACCAGGGAAAGACATAACAAAAAAAGAAAACTTTTTGGAAAGACTTGGTCACAGACCAATATCCCCGATGAACATAGAAGCAAAAATCTTTAACAAAATACCAGCTAACAGAATCAAACAGAAGATCAAAAAGATAATGCACCATGATAAAGTGGGTTTCATGCCAGAGATGTAGGGATGATTTAACATCCACCAGTCAATAAACACACCACAAAAACAGAATGGAAAACAAAAATCACACGATCATCTCAACAGACGCAGAAGAGGCATTTGATAATATCAGGCATCACTTTATGATGAAAACTCTCAGTAAAATTGGCATAGAAGAGACACACCTTAAGGTAACAAAAGCCATCTATGGTAAACCCATAGCTAACATTTTATTGAATGAGGAAAAGTTGAAAACATTCCCCCTGAAATTGGAACAAGATAAGGATGCCTGCTTTGGAACAAAACATAGTACTGGTAGTCCTAGCCAGAGCAATCAGACAAGAGAAAAAAAATCAAGGGCATCCAAATTGATAAAAAGGAAGTCAAACAATCACTGTTTAGAGATGATATGATTGTAAACATAGAAAGCCCTAAGGGACTCATCCAAAAAGCTCCAAAAACTAGTGAATGAATTCAGCAAAGTTTCAAGATACAAAATCAATGTATACAAATCGGTAGCTCTGCTATAAATCAACAATGACTAAGCTGAGAATCAAATTAAGAACTCAATCCCTTTTAAAATAACTGTCAAACAATAAAGTAATTCTTAGGAATATACCTAACAAAGGAGTTGAAAGACATCTACAAGGAAAACTACAAAATACTGCTGAAAGAATCATAGATGACAAAAAGAAGTGGAAACACATTCCATGCTCACAGATGAGTAGAATCAATATTGTGAAAATGACCATACTGCCAAAAGCAACCTACAAATTCAATGCAACTCCTATCAAAATACCACTATCATTCTTCATAGAACTAGAAAAAAACAATCTTAAAATTCACATGGAACCACATAAGAGCTTTCATAGCCAAAGCAAGACTAAGCAAAACAAACAAATCTGGAGGTATCACCTTACCTGACTTCAAACTATAGTATAAGGCCATAGTCACCAAAACAGCATAGTACTGGTATAAAAATAAGCACGTAGACCAATAGAACACAATAGAGAACCCAAAGCCAAATACCGATGGCCAACTGATATTTGACAAACCAAACAAAAATATAAAATAGGGAAAGAATACCCTACTTAACAAGTGGTGCTGGGATAATTGCCAAGTCACATGTAGAAGAATGAAACTGGATTCTAATTTCTCACCTCATATGAAAATCAACTCAGGATGGATCAAAGACTTAAATACAAGACCTGAAACCATAAAAATTCTAGAAGATAACATTGGAAAAGCTATTCTAGACATTGGCTTTGGCAAAGACTTCATGAACAAGAACCCGAAAGTAAATACAACAAAAACAAAGATAAATAGATGGGACTGAATTAAAGTTAAACATTTTGGCACAGCAAAAGAAATATCAGCAGAGTTAACAGACAATCCACAGAACAGTAGAAAATCTTTACAATCTGTACATCTGACAAAAGACTAATATATTGAATCTACAAAGAACTCAAACAAATCAGCAAGACAAAAACCAAACAATCCCATCAAAAAGTGGGCTAAGGAAAGAAGAAATAGAAATGGCCAACAAGCATATGGAAAAATGCTTAACATCACTAGTTATCAGGAAAACGGAAATCAAAACCACAGTGTGATATCCTCTCACTCCTCCAAGAATGACCATAATAAAAAAATTTAAAAATAATAAGTATTGATTTAGATGTGGTGAAAAGGGAACACTTTTACACTGTTTGAGGGAATGTACACTAGTACAACCACTATGGAAAACAGTGTGGAGATATCTTAAAGAGTTAAAAGTGGATCTACCATTTGATCCAGCAATCCTATTCTAGGTACCTAGCCAGAGAAAAAGAGTATATAAAAAATGTAATTGCACATGCCTGTTTATAGTAGCACAATTTGCAATTGCAAAAATATGGAACCAGCCCAAATGTCCATCAATCAATGAGTGGCTTAAGGAAATATGGTATATATATATATATATATCATATATCAGCCATAAAATGAATGAAATAATGGCATTCACAGTAACCTGGATGGAATTGGAGACTACTATGCTAAGTGAAGTAACTCAGGAATGAAAAACCAAACATCAAATGTTCACACTCATAATTGGGAAAAAATTATGAGGATTCAAAGGAATAAGAATGATACGATAGACTTAGGAGACTAAGGGGAGAGGATGTGAGTTTGGTGATGGATAAAAGACTACATATTGGGCATGGTGCACACTACTTTGTTGATGGGTGCACCAAAATCTCAGAAATCACTATGAGCATTTATTCATGTAACAAACATCACTTATTTCCCAAAATCCTACTGAAATAACAAAAAATAAATTTAAAATATTTGTTAATGACCTTTGGCCTCTGGAGTCTACAATCTTACTTTTTGCCAATGTAAACCACAATTTTCTGATCTTTCTTTTATTCAGAATGCACTCTTAATCTAAGATTCCCAGTTGTAGAGTCTGAATTCTCATTCCCTTTTGCATTAACTCCTGAAAATAGTTAGCTGCTCAGCCTTACAGGACCAAGTAGTGGGAAGTGGCACAGTTAATGTCAGCTTCTGTTGTTTTATACAACCTAAGCCTGACCAGATTCCTAAGGCTCCTAAGATACTTTAGGCCAGTCCTAAATAATGCCTCCATTTAGAAGGAAGGCCTTCCACTCTGCCTATACCTGGAAGAAATATTTTTATTTTTCTGAAAGAAGGAAAATTTTAGATACTACCTATCTTTCTGTTAGAAATAATATAATATAAATATGATGATTCTTTGCTCTTAATAGATTGACTTTCACAAAAATTAACAATCAAATTCTCTTCTAAGTCACTCAGTTGTCCTGTGTCTTATTATTTTTCATTTATCAAAAAAGGCAATGATTCTTATATCTTTTTATAAATCCTTATAGTCAAAAATTAATTACATTTTCTTTAAGCCTTAACATAAATATTTACATGTTAAATTTGTAATCTGTATATTTATCATACCTAGCGATCGCATAACCAATGAATGGAAGCCAATTGCAAGTGCTTTCAATTCAGGTTGAACAATCCTGCAATATGATTAAGGCAAAGAAACAATATACATCATTAAAATATCAAACTGAGTTAATATCAAAACATTTATCAGTATCATTTTTCTTTATGGTAGAATGAGAACACTTAAGTGAATGGCCCACATTAAATAAAATTATATTTTCAATTGTTTGAAAAGGTAAAAATGTGGGTGGTAATAGTAATTATTATTATTTCCTTATTTATTCTATGCTTTATGATTTCAGGACAGTTTAACAAATATTTTCACTTTTGATCCTTATGAAAATTCTAATAAAAAGTGGTGAACACACTTGTTATGCTTATGAAGAAATGATTTTGTGTGGACTATTTAGATAAGGTAACTTAATATGAAAATATTATAGACCTTTATCCAAAAGTAATTCTTAGTAGTCCTCTTTTTGCCATGTTATTTCTGTCATCAATGTTAACAGAGTAGTTTACTAATATGATTCATAAATTATATAATATAACCAGAAGGATGAAAAAACTTTTCTGTCTTTTAGTGTCTTGTATATTTAACTATCACATTAAAGATAAAGAGTATACTTGTATACTCACATAGAAATTAACTCACTCTTGCATTTCCCCAATTCCATTTTTCTGTGTTCAATAAACTGATGACACTACCATCCCTGTAGTAACTTAGTGCATACCAAGAGAAATGAAATTATCTTGCATTAGTGGAGGGGGTGAATTGGTATAAGCGGGGGTGACTGTGACTCAAAAACTCAGTTATACTGAAATAATAAATGAACTGATGTAAAAGATGTTTTTTCTTGAACTCTTGGATAGTTATTTGTTCAGAGAGCTAAGTAGCTGTCATCAATCAACAAATGTTCACTAAGGACCTAATAAGAGATACTATGCTAGTTAATGGTCTTGGGAGTAAATCGACAAATTATGCTTCTTCTCATCTAAGTGACTTGGAGAAATATATCTCTTAATCTTTCTTAGCCTCAGTTCCCTTGTTTGCTAAATGAGGATAATAATGCTTATCTCGTGTTATAAGAATTCAATAAAATGACCTAGCACTCTAAACTTCAATTTCATTTACACATAATTGCCACTTTTTCTTACAAAACAGCTATCATTTATTGAGATTCTGAAAATAATTCAACAAAATTTATAAAATTTTAAAAGTCAAAAACTAAATTAAACATAATGTAATAACAGTTAACTATAAGAGAGTTGTATATTATGAGAGACAATGAATGTAAAGTGTGTTTTGGCTCTGCTTTCACCAAATACAGAAGCACTTTGTTAGCCCAGTTGAGAGCACACCACCACACTGAATGAATCCATGTCTGCTATTTAAGGAAGATGTTTAGTTCATAAACAGATGGTCAAGGGAAAATCAGCAGGAAGGAGGGGTTAACGTTTCTGTTGAGCTATTACTCTCAAATATCAGATTGTACTTTGTATACTACACACACGAGGCAAACTGACATGTGTTATCAACCTGTATTTTCACCCAGGGAAAGGGTGAGCATGCAGGAGATTTGGGGGACTAGCAGATAGGGTATTTTTCTAAGAGTGGGCCTGAAATCTTCAATTCAGTGGAAATGGTGAATGTGTGTAATATAACACACATATACAAGAAAAATCACACACACTCACTCCTACATTCACATGTGTGCACACTCACACTACTCCCTTCATGCTCATACTCACATGTTCACTTGCATGCACACACCCATGCACTGTTATCATGTAAGATACATATGACTGTAGTGTGACTCCTGCTTCATATATGATATTGAGCAGCTCTGGATTTTCATGGATGTCTTCCAGGATGAATTCATTACAAAAAGCACCCCAAGAAGTTAAAGTTAAATGTGTTCTTTCATTTGAATCAAGAACAACACAGACCCAAAACTGGCAGATTAAAGTAATAACAAAGAACAAAAGTAAATGAAATGTGGGCAAAAAATTTACAAAGGATCAATGAAACAAAAAGTTGGTTATTTGAAAATATAAAGATTGCTAGACTGCTAGTAGATTAATCATAAAAAAGAAGATTCAAATAAGCACAATCAGAAATGATAAAGGGGACATTAAAAGTATTACCACAGCAATACAAAAGATCATCAGAGACTACTATATGCATCTCTACATATGCAATCTAGAAAACCTAAAGAAAATTGATAAATTCCTGGAAACATGCAACCTCCAGAATTTGAACCAAAAGAAATAGAAATACTGAACAAACAAATAATGAGTAATGAAATTGAATCAGTAATAAAACAATCTCCTAGCAACAACAACAAAAAATGTAAGAACAGTTGGCATCACTTGCAAATTCTACCAAAGAAACAAGGAAGAAATGATACCAATTCTAACAAAACTATTCCAAAGAAATCAAGAGAAAAGAATCCTCCCTAACTCATTCTACATCAGCATCACCCTGACACCAAAACTAGGCAAGAAAACAACAAATAAAACATAAAGCTACAGACCAATATTCCTGATGAACATAGATCCAAGTATCTTCAACAAAACAGTGGAAAATTAAGTTCAGTAGCACATTAAAAGATTCATTACAATGATGAAGTGGGATTTATTCTTGAAATGCAAGGATGGTTCAACATATGCAAATCAATATATGTGATTCATCAAATTAATATAATTAAAACTAAAAAGCATATGATAAAATAAATTGATACAGAAAAAGCACTTTATAAAATCCAGCATCTCTTTATGATAAAAACCATTGCTAAACTAGGCATAGAAGAAACAAACTTCAAAATAATGAAAGCCATAAAACGCAAACCACAGCCTACAACATATGGAGTAAAGGGAAATTGTTAAGCATTGCTTCTAAGAATGGGAACAAAATGAGGATGCTTATTTTCAGCACTCCTGTTGAACATAGTATTGGAAGTTCTATCTAGAGCAATCATGCAAAGAAAAGAATAAAAGGTATCCAAAGATATCCAAATTGGAAAACAAGTATTCAAATTGTTTCTGTTCATTTATGATATAATTTCATACCTAGAAAATCCTAAACACTCCTCTGAAAGTCTCCTAGGCTTGATAAGCTACTTCAGTAAAGTTTCAGGATACAAAACTGATGTACAAAAGTGAGTATCATTTCCATACACGAATAATGATCTAGTTGAGAACCAAATCAACAAGTGAATCCCAATACAGTTATCTATCTCATAGATAACTGATAGATAATATAGTTGTCTATAAGATTTTTTTTACTGATAGATATAATCAATAAAAAAATAAAATAAATAGGAATACATTTAACCAAAGAGGTAAAAAATCTCTTCCAAAAGAGCAGATGAAAAAAGTCATATATCACACAAACAAATGGAAAAATTTCCCATGCTTATGAATTAGAATAATGAATAGTGTGTGAAATGACCATCCTGCCCAAAGCAATCTATAGATAAAATGCAATTTCTATTAAATTATCAATTTCCATTGTTATAGAATTAGAAAAAAAATTAAAATTCTCCTGACTTTATATCATATTACAAGTCTATAAGCCAAAATAAATACTACTAGTATAAAAATAGATGCATAGATTAATGGAACAGACTACAGAAGCCAGAGACAAAGCCACATACCTACAACATACTCATCTTTGACAAAGGCAAAAAAAATACATACACCAAGGAAAGGACACCATATTCAATAAATGGTGCTGGGAGAGTTGGAGAGTCATATATGCAGACATAAAATTGAATCCATTTCTCAGGTCATATATAAAAATTAACTCAAAATTGATTAAAGATATAAATGTAAAGCCTGAAATTATAAAAAATTTTAGGGGAAAACCTAGGAAAAACTCTTCTGGACATTGTTCTAGGCAAAGAATTTATGACTATGTCCTCCAAAGTAAATGCAACTGCAACAACATGTATACACCAATTAAACTTAATGAAACTAAAAGCCTTCTGCTCAGTAAAAGGTATAATCAACAGAGGACACAGACAAACCACAGAATAGAAGAAAATATTTGTAAACCATGCATCTGATAAAGTGCTAATATCCCCAATATATGACAAACTCAAACAATTGAAAAAAAAAAAAGAAAAGAAAAAGGAAATGAACAGACAGTTTTCAAAGGAAGACATACAAGTGTTCAATAAACATATAAGAAAAACCCAACATCACGAATCATAAGATAAATTAAAATTAAAATCACAGTATCATCTTATACCCTTATGATAGCTATTATTACATAGTCAAAAAACAAATACTTTGATAAGACTTGCAGTCAGGATCAAAATTTAACAACTGTATATTTAGTTTACAGGTTTATTTTCATGTTAACAAAATTTTAAAACACATTGTTGGTTTTTTTTTTTTTTCTAACATGTCATGCTGTTGGCTGACCGTGAAAGTGATCAACCAATAGGTTTTAAAAGTACAATTAGCAGTTAACTCAGCTCACTCTACTTATCATGTTTATTTCTAAGATTTACATGCCTGTTTTTACATGTTTCCAGTTTTAGATGATTGAATTATTAAATTGTCCATTAGGGCACACATTATCTGCTTCCTCCCTAATTCTCCAAACTTATCTTGCGCCACACCCTCCTCACTCCATATGATCCAATGAACTGGATTTTTTTCATTCTTCAAACAATCAGCTGTTTCTTGTCTTAAGGAATCAGCATCTACACTCTCTCCCTGAAAGCTCTTCATCTGGATTTTTCTTTACACCCTTAGATAAAATATCACTTCTTTTAAGACATACTTTGTGAGTCCTTTCCCTCATATCCTTTCATTTCAATCCCAACTTTAGTTTGTCTTTTTATTCCCTTTATTAGCAGTCTTTTTCCTTAAGACTAAGGGCAATTTGTAATTATTTGTTTACTTTTAACATTTGTCTCACATCACTTGTTTTTCTAAGCTATGAAACAACAGGTACCTTATTGGTTTTACTTACCAGTATTCTTCATTAAGCATCACATCCTGTCTAAATATCTGTTTAATGAGTGAATAAAGGAATTAATTATTTACATATATTTTTCTACTGTCTACAATGGTATTATGGGACACTAGGTCAAAAGCTATGCTGTGGGAGAATTAAAAGCATTAGAATTTCATTGCACACTGAAGTTTATATTTATATCCTGTTGAAAATGTTTTTTTTTTTTTTCAATGAAATCAACAGATGATTTTCTCTAACTGGCCCACTAAGGTCCAAAGCAACTTATAGTTAAAAGTTCTTTTTGAATCATTAAGAGATTCTTTTACAATTGAGGCAACTGCCAATCAGTGTGTTTCTTAAGAGTCTTATTAAAAGAAAAACATATAGAGGATAAATATCACAATGGAAGTATTAGAGACAAAATTATATTATTAATGATGGCATTGAAAGATCATAATAATTCTAAGAAAAAGAATTCCTAGAAAATTAAAATGTAACAAATTATGAATTTGAGCTAAAATATGGAAAATACATACATAATGGGGTATGTTATTAGTTCAATATACATGATAATGTTTTATAACATCATACTTACTTAATCACCAGCACGGAATATGAAGTAAGTCCAATTGCACAGAGGAAAGAATTTAAAACTAGAACTGCAACATAAATGTAATAACTCCTTGCACAAGCATCATCTCTTGGGCATTCACCCAAGCGTACTGAGTAACTTTTGTTCTGGAGACCAATTACTTCCACACAACTACAATTATAAAATACCTGAAAATAATTTTTGAAATATTACCTAATACATTTGCCAAATGCAACCAGGCTATGAATATGTTCCATTATATTTAAGGAAGTCTCAAACTAAAATATTTACAATTTAAAAAATATTATAAAAATACTGTTATTTAATAATAAAAGGCAAAATTGCTTCCTGAATTGTTTTATGTATAAAATAATAGAATTAACGATTTAATAAATTCTTAATTTTAAAACTGGGAAAGGATTTAAGAAAGTGGTATATGAAACTGTATATAATTTTCTCATTAATATAAATTGTTTTCAATATTGCTCTTTCGCCCATATTTACTTACTAAAATATGCGTTCTTACTCACTTAGATGATCTCTACTAAGTATTAAGGACATGACCTGGGGAAGGATTACTCCCAACATTCAGAAAATACAGCAGTTTAAAAGGGGCTAAAATCTGAAACTAGAGCCGCTCATGAAAATAGGAAAGAGTACAGAGGAAATAGAGGTGGCATGGATGCCAGAATTCTATTTAAGCAGGCAAAAGCAGCATTCAAGACCATAATGACAGACAGTAAAATAGATTATATTATTACCAGAGAGGTCCAGCACAACAGAATGTCCTGACTAATGGTAAGAGTACAGAAGGAGAACATTAGGATCAAGTGATCTGAGAGATTTAGTCAGGCAGTAAGTAGGTGGCTTTAAAAACAATTCTATTCTGATTCTAGGCTAAACAAAAGTTTAAGGGAAGTTCACCTTGAACCTACTAGGTCTAAAGACTAATTACTGAAAGAGGAATTGTAAAAGAATTCAAATCTCTACTTTTATGGTTCCACCAAGCTTCCTTTTTCCTTCTTTTTTCCACTAAGAATAATATGGTGCAATCTTTTATGGAGCAAGCACATTGGCCAATAAAAGCAAACTTTGATACAGAGAACATTGTTTTAAAGCAAGATTTTTTAAAAAAAATTTTTACTGAGAATTTAGTAAAGGAACTTTGTAGTAGCCTTCAGATGGTATAGCTATTGCCCACATTAAGAAGTTGTCTCCATGTAGACAGAGCTCTCTTCAGGATTCTAATATTATGTTTCTTTCAGAGCTTCACTACTGGACAAAGTGAAATCAGGGATTAAATGGGATCACCCTTACTGAAAAACATAATAGCTCATGAATATGAGATGTGGGCTTTTAAGTATCGTCTTTGGGCCATATATGTTGTGCAAGTATATTAAAGTTATGGCCTATTTTAAAGTAACCTAGTATGCTTTATTCTTCAAATTTCTCCATGCCTTTCCATAATATATTGGTATGACAATGGGCAAGGGAAAGATGTAAAATGTTTAAAAATGAAACATAGAAGAGTGTGGTAGAGAGTAATTATTACAGCTGACAATATTGCTAAATTTGGTAACAGGAAAATTGCCTGAAAAGTGATTACAAAACTTTGTGAGATGTTGAGTGAATTGTAGGTATGGGAAACAGCATACCCAATTTCCAACTATTGGCAGTTACCCAGGATATTGGGAAAAACCCGTGGCTCACATGGAAAAAGAAAGCTTTTGAGTGAAGAAGGAAATTTAATTTCTAATGGATATGTTGGCAATAAGAGGGCAGGATACTAAGAGAAGTAAGAGAAGTGCCAGCTTTGAGGAAATCAAAATAGGAAATCAAGAATTGGGCAGTCACGTGAGCATGGATCCTTGATTAATTTAATGGACAATCAAGAGCCCAGGTGAGCCCCTAGCTAAACTCATCAGGATGTATATATAAAAATGCACATAGATTGTTGTCCTAGTAAAGTAGGTAGTGCTGACAACAGGTTAATCAGGACTTTACCCTAACTTCTGATAGATAAATTAATTCCAAATTAATTGAAATCATGTGCTTCAGTCAAATCAGATGCTTCTTAGAAATCCTAAGTGGATTAAATTCTAAGAGGTCATGTTTCTACACTCTCAAGAAAAAACTGGGGTAATCTCAAAGAAGAATTCAAGTAACAGAAAAACTTGGTAAGTCCTAAGCAGGACTTTACGTGAAGCTTTATTTATATTTCACAGCCATCACAATAACAGATAATATTAGAATCTTTTACTTTAATCTTTATACTGGAGACCTTAGATATAGGAAGATATGATAAGCAATTAATAAAAATCAAATCTGTGATTTTGATTAAGGAGAGAAGAAAAGGCAAAAATGAATACTCACTGTGGGATTTTTATTACCACTTGAGGATTTGCATCCTGCTAGACAAGGTGACAGGTAAGTTATTCCATTGTTTCCACAGACTGGTTCCCATTGACTTTTATCACAATCGCACTCTGAGTTGCAATAAAAGTGGTACATCTACATGAGATCTTACTGGACTATTTCTGAAAATATATGTTAGACATATATCAAAAAGAGAAAGAAGAGAGAGGAAGAGGAGAAGGAGGTGAGAGATGAGGGGGAGTAGAGGAGAAATAAAAGAGGAGGGAAAAGAATAGGGAAAGAGAAGAGAAATGCAATAAAGGGTTTTCTTTAATTAGACAAAAAAATTAATCTGATGATGCCAAAATGACTTTTTAAAAATACTTTAAATTTTTTTTAATGCTTTTAATTACCCTTCTTTACCAAGATATGATTTATTACCTAGAAAAAGTAAAATTTAAAAAAGAAGAGATAAGACTTAGACAAGAGGTTGTTATGATTCTATCAAGATGGTTCACATTAAATAAGTAATTTTATTTTTCTAGACTCAATTTTTCTTTGGTAAGGTAATGGCATTAATTTCTTCAAAGCTCACTATAAAGTTATATATATATATATTACTTTATATCTATATTGCAAATATATATATATTCTGTATATATACAGAGTTCTGTATAAAAGTTCTGTGTGTGTGTATATATATATTATATATATTTTTTAGACAGAGTCTTGCTCTGTCACCAGGCTGGAGTGCAGTGGACCGATCTCGGCTCACTGCAATCTCTGCCTCCTGGGTTCAAGTGATTCCCCTGCTTCAGCCTCTAGAGTAGCTGGTACTACAGGCATGCACCACCATGCCTGGCTAATTTTTTGTATTTTAGTAGAGTTGGGGTTTCACCATGTTGGCCAGGATGATCTTGATCTTGTGACCTAGTGATCTGCCCGCTTCAGTCTCCCAAAGTGATGGGATTACAAGCATGAGCCACAGTGCCTAACCAAGTTCTGTATATTTTTTAAGTGAAACTACAGTATTTTTATACTGATTTACTTTATTATACAGCTGTAAATTTTTAAATATAATTTTATATCATGGCTAAAACTATAAAGCATATTATTTGTATACATTTTCTGCTTTAAGATTTTAAAAGTTGTTTTGTTTGGCAAAAATTTGTTAATGATTGAGGATTGATGAAGTATCTTGGAATGAGTATGTAATTTAAATTAAGAAAAAAAGTAGATTGGTAATTTAGAAACACATTATTAATAATTTCATTTAAAGTTATCTAATACATTATTCTGCTTGAGGACATACTACTGAGAGTAGTTATGGAGAATGGTTTATGATTGCTATGGTCTAAATATTTGGGCCCCTCCCCAAATTAATAAATTAAACTCTGATCTCCTATTTGAAGGTATTAAGAGATAGAGCTGTCAAGATGTGATTTGGTCATGAGGGTGAACCCAAAAGGCAAAGTCTTTCTATCATTATAAAAATAGGTTAGAATTTGTGGACCCCTTGATAAAGTCTCAAGGCCCCTTAGAGACAATCAGAGATAATTCTGAGACCTCTACACTACTTTATACTTACAAAACAGGTCCTAGTGAATAGGACTTCATAAATATTGGATACATTGATTTTATTATTTGCTGTTATTAGATTATGAGTTCTATGAGGAAATTGATGTATCCTACAAATAATCACCTTTCAGCAAGGACCCAGTAAATTTAATTAAATTGAACAAATCCTGTATAACTCTTGCTGCCATCTTTTTAACAGATGACAGTTACTATACTTGTTTCCAGGAAACTAGCTTTATGCTAAAGCCTGCCTTGAAAAACAGGAAGACTTTGAAACTAATGGTGTGATATGAGATCAATAGGGAGTCATTGTGTGACTTTAAGCAAGTCATAATTCTCTAGGTCTCAAATAATAAAGGAAATGATATATGGAAGTTGGACTACATGATCTCTAAGTTTCTTTTACCTCTAATATCCAGTTCTCTAAGTACAATGTTTATTGACTTACCAAAGTAGGTGATAGTTGATGGGAAAAATCAAAAACAGTTTAGATTTAGGGACATGCAGAAAATAATTCATGATTAGTTTAGCAAGCCTCCAAGAACATAACGTTATTTAGATAAGAAAATGAGAATATTTGACAAATTAAAATCAACACCTCATAAAATCCAGAGTTTGAAAGCTCAGAGCCAATAGTAAGCAGCACTAAAGAACATGGTTATTGAACTGTAATCTGAGTATCTTTGCTTTTTGCTAGGCTGTGAACCTTCCTAAGCTTCAATTGTTGGCTATATTCAATTAAAAGTCTGTGTAGGCATCTTGCTCTTGATTTGGTGTAGAGACTGTAGTACTAAAAGCATTTGACAAAACATGATAATAATGGAAAAGTAAGAATATCCCAAGGTCTCACATAAAATTATAAACAGAATATATCTTAATGCTATTTCCAATGTAGAATCCCGGAAGAAAAAAAAAGTATCTTGCAGAAAGGAGAATTAAGTACAATGTGAAAAAGTGTTATTTCATAAATACAGTTGTTAATATAAAAAAACTGTAGATAAAGGTTATTCAGTCACTTTTGGAGAATGTAGTTTATGTTACTGTTATATACATCCCAAATTTTAATACTTAAGACTAAGAGTTTTGGAGTCAAACCTCCCAAATTTCAGTCAGAATCTTAACATTTTTAGCCATATAATTTATGTATTTTCTAAACTTCACTTTCCCATTTATAAAATGTGGTAAAAGTACCCACCACTCATTATAATTACCCATAAATTGTAGGTATTATTATTTCA
The DNA here is from genome assembly GCA_963573385.1 of Cacajao melanocephalus. NCBI lineage: Eukaryota > Metazoa > Chordata > Mammalia > Primates > Pitheciidae > Cacajao > Cacajao melanocephalus. The sequence goes on from CAUYLG010065747.1 coordinate 14,449, forward strand.
ACCTATGTTGCTTTTCTTTAATGAAGAAACAAAATAACTTTAAGGTCTCAGGGAGTGAACATTTTAAGACTTTTAAAAATGAATTTTCTCTCAATGAAAAGAAAGTTTAATTACAATTGTATTCTACCTTATTTTCCTTACACATAGTCTTTTAATTGGATGGTTAACATATTATGAAATTGATATAATGATATATACAAACCCATCATAGGTCAAGGTTAGGCCAGCAACTGATTTGCTTTCACAGAGTAGGATTAAATGTAAAACTTGAGCTAAGAGCTGCATTGTTGCAGAACAAAACGCCAATTTGGCAAGTCCAACTAAAGACAATTTGAATTTTTTAATGATGTATCCTCCTAAAAACATGCCAATTGCAGTAACAGGTATGGATAGGACTCCTAGAAATGAAAGAAGAGAAAAAAGCTGTAAACATATATACATACATATATATATATTTTTTTTTTCTGATATGTCTTTACATATGAAACACAGTATGAGATTAGAAGAATCAAATTCATCCCAACTTATCACTTTTTTAAGAGGAGGGTGGCAGACTAAGGTGGAGGTAGGAAACCAGTGTATCATATAAAACAGACAAAAATAATTTCTTCCTGACAGTTATGAGGGTTTGGTTTCTTCAAAAGCAAAAGGCAATGGCTAAGAATATTTGTGTGTCTGAGCAGATTATTTCTATGAAGCACGTTCTTTATTTCTGGAAATCAACAACAAAACAAAATCTTTTTTTCCTATGAGATTTTGAGCCTGCCATCTAAAATTCTGTACATCTCTGAGTTCCAACCCTCAATAACTTACTTCAAATTTTCCCAGAGATTTATAACTGAATTCCTGAAGTAATATCTCATCATTATTCATCAAAACACATACATACTCTGGTATAATAAAAAAGATCAACATACAGGATTAAAAATGGTTAATTCCTCCTACAATTTTTCCATGTTATTGTCCTGTAAGAGTTATTAAAAATAAAGATTCCTCTAACAAAAAATTCAGATCAAGTTATTGGGAGCCAAAACTTAACTTTTAAGTTTAAACTTTTAGGTTCAACAGGGAGATCATCCAGATGCCTGGTCTAGTGCGTCAGGACATATATTTTCTAATTATTATTTTCTTTTGTACTCAGGACCTAGTCACTTGATAAATTTTTAACTCATCACATATTTATCAAATTTCTACAATGTTTCTATAAATTGATAGATAGTTTTGTATAACAGAAAGATAGATTTTTAGAATAGTTTTTATAAAGTGATATAACTTCTTAATGAGCAGATCTCAATGACACTGAAAATAGATACTGTAGCAAAATATACTCTCTAAAATGTTATTTTTGAATAATGCATATTTTGTGATGCATTTAAATTGATTCTTTTTATGAAAAATGTCAATATTATCATGTTTTGTAAGTAGGTGAGGCCTTATTTCAATTCATGTATTATAGGATTATAATGGCTATATTACAAAAGGGTTTGCCTCAGGATCTCAGTTCTATAAGACCCAATTATGTAGATATCACATCTGAATGTTTTATTCAAAAGCAACTTTGTTTTTAGAACTCATCTAACATGAGATTATCTTCAATTGCAGAACAATGGTTATATCACAATATTGGCAAATGTTATGAAGTTAGATAATAAAATTATATTTAGTAAAATGTAAAATCACCTTCACAATAGAATGAATCTTTTAACACAAGTACTCAGTAATGTTTCATTAATCAAGTAACCATGTAAAAAACATGTCTTACCCAACAAAAATTTAGTCTGAGATTCAGACTGACCAAACTGTTGCGCCATGTTTTTAATCACATAAATAAGAGAACATATGTAGCTGCTCATGTGTAGCAATGTGAAAAGCACAAATATAACATACAGGGGATTGGTAAGGATGCTTTTCAAAGACTATAAAAAACCTGTAGAATTACAAAAGTGAACAATATTTCAATGCAATTTAAATACATTAATATTTCAATTTTATAAATATATGTTATATAAGATTTAAAATTACAAAACTACGTAACACAGTAAGAGTATCCTGCAATTGTACTCTTAACAGTTTAAATATATTCCTTCAATATTTTTCATATGCCTATTATTATTTGTTGGTTTAGTTCATTTTACTCTCAAATAGGATCATATATAAATGCTGTTTTGTGACTTAACTCTTTTCACTTAATATCTGGTTATCCTTGGCACTTTACCATTCTATTACATACAGATTAATTAACTTATTTATTTATTCCACAAATACTTAATTTTCAATTGGGTACCAGGCAATATACTAAGTGTTCAAGAAAAACAAAAAAGAATCAGAAATGTGATGTTCGCAGCATGCAGTGGCTAACGCCTGGAATCTCAAAACTTTGAGTGGCTGAGGCATGCAGATTGCTTGAGCTAAGGGGTTAGAGAACAACTAGGCAACATGGAAAAATCTCCTCTCTACAAATATACAAATATTAGCCTGGCATGGTGGGATTCCCCCATCATTTCAGCTACTTGGGGGGCTGATGTGGGAGAATACCTTGAGCCTGGGAAATTGAGGCTGCAACAAGTCATGTACATGCCACTGCACTCTAGCCTAGGGGACAGAGCCAGACCCTGTCACAATGAAGAAGAAGGAAGAGAAAAAGGAGAAGAAGAAGGAGAGGAAAGAGAAGGAGGAGAAGGAGAAGGAGAAGGAGAAGGAGAAGGAGGAGGAGAAGGAGAAGGAGAAGGAGAAGGAGAAGGAGGAGAAGGAGAAGGAGAAGGAGGAGGAGGAGGAGAGGAGAGGAGGAGGAAGAGGAGGAAGGAAAGAAATGTGATGTTCCTTATGTATTAGCATTGAATAATATTATTATTACATTACAATAAAATTGTTAGATATAAATTCTAATTAAGGACAGCATAATCCAAGACACAGAAATACAATCTCTGATGTTCAAAACTTTTAAAGACAAAATTAGTATGAGGGCTCAGACTTCTTTTTTCCCTGTTATATAGCTTTTGCACCATACAATACAGACCCAGTAAATCTGGCAGTATTATAAATTCCCTGTGTTAAGATGCAAGAAGGAAAGGCAGGGGATAACAATGTTGGTCCCAAGGGACATTACGACAGTAATAGTACAACAATGTATGCCTAGAAATAGGTGTGGTAACAAATTTCTAACTTCTGTCCATGGCAGAAATTTTATGATCTAATTCTGTGATTGCCAGGTCAATCGACTATAATAGAAGTTAAAAGTGGAAGGAACTACTTAGAGCAACAGAAAGTTTAGAGTACAGCAAGACAGACCCAGAAATGGCTACTGAAAGACGGATCATATGAGCTCTGAAATATCTTGTTCTCTATAGACCTCTAAAGATTTTCATTAGATATGACCAGTACTAACAGTAATATAATCAGAGGAAAACATTTTTGAAAGAAAGAGTTTCCTCTGATTATAATAATACAAAAGTCAGTTGAGGAAATGGCACAGAACAGAAAAGAGGTAAGGAAATGTATAGTAGAAATAAACAATATTTAAAATTGTTAGGCCAAAGTGCCAAACTTCCCTCTATTGGTCTCCTGGGTGAGTTAGAACTACCATTGATTTGTGAGGCATTCTAAGAGAGTCGTGATCTTTGCTCAAAATGAATGAAACATGTAGATTAACCAAATTGTTAAATTCTGTGGTGGATAGCATCTTGGATGTTATCTGGTATGAACTTCTAAACAATTGTAACTCATTACATATTTTTAATAAACAGATCGATAAACAACTCAAGTGACACTAAGCTGACTACCTAAGGACAATTTGTTCAACTTTTGAACCATTCTCATTGTTTACAAATTGTCTTTGTAATGAACTGAAATTTTCCTTTCTTTCTAACCAATTAGTCTTAGTTTTAATCAAGAACATATAGAATAAATTAGATATGGTTTTTCTTCTGACTATAGGTACTTATGTATGTTATCCATTCCTAACAGGCACTTATTAACCCCTCCCCCACCTAAAAAAAACCCAGCTCAAAATATAGACAATGTTGCAATTGTCCCATTTTTGTATCTTCATTATCCTCTTTATTATTTTTGAATTCATGTAAACTCTGGCTTTTACAGGTTTGGAAAATCCATTAATTATGAATTTGATTAAAGTAGAAACAAAGCATACGCAAAATAAAAATTCCTTGATATGTTATTTTTAGTATGCTTGTTAAATTAAGAAGCAGTGGTGTGCTGGTAAATGTTTAACAACTGATTTGTTGGGAAATACACCTGATTTGCAGAATTTCTCAATTTCCATGGTAATGTGTGGTGGTAAATTCTCCTACCATGGACAATTTCAAGCTACTGATGCAGCTGAAATTGAACAATCCACTCTGATGAGTGAATGGATGCACAAGGCTCTAGCATCTCATTGCACTTGGGTTAGTGTGGTAGAGAGGAGAATATAACAACAACAATAACAAATGGGAAGTGAAAGAATTGATGAGAAGGAGAACATGGGTTACCCTGGGAAGTTTGTAACTTTAATTCAATAAAAACGGAAACATTTGCCAAAAGTTTAGATGTTGGTTGGACTACTTCAGGTTTTATGTTTTCACCATTCCATCCCAATCTGAAAACCACTGTCAATATCTTACCATTTCAAATATTTTACTCTGACTGCTGCTAGATCATTCTCTTGATTACTTTTTCTCAGTGGTTCTTCATTAGCTCTCCCAGGCTTATATTAAAAAAAGGAGCCACTATCAAGTGGTAAAGGATCCTAATTCACATTACTGACTTCAATTACTTTAATTACAGCTATTGCTTCCACTGCATTTTTGTATACTTAGGTAGGCTATAATTTATATATATATATAAAACATATGTAATTTTAATTAACAAGAAAAATTATTTTACTCCAATTACCTACAGAGAAACCTCTCCTAAATTCCATCTCCTTATTCCATATCTACACCTGAGAATAGTTAAGTATAACTTTACCATGCTATTTAAGATAATTTGTTACAATGATCTATATACTTCTCAATATTATCCACCAGGTTCTTGAAAAAATAAAAGTAACATTCTATCATCAGGTCATTGTATGGTGGCTGGTACCATTTGTTGGATAAGTGAATGAGTGAAATATTATAATCTTTTAAACCCTCAGTTTACACTATTTAATATTAAAATAAATATGTACTTTTTGGCTTATAAGAAACAGGTGTTTTATTTGTAGCCTTTGATTGGTTTCTCCCTGCTAAAGAGCAAAATCCTAATCCACTTCTGCTTGTTATGTGCTCAAGAAATATTTGTTAACTTTAGTGTGACTTTTAGAAAAATAATTCAGCTAAATTTAGTGCAGAAGAAAGCTAACTCTTGATGATTTCAGTATGCTTTATTATTTTGGAATACTCATTCCTACCTTTTATTGATATTAACAACTCCAAGTTGACAATGAATGTTAAAAACTTACCAGTCACATTTTTGGAAATATTTTTTCCTTGGTGGGTCAAATTAGCTGTTTGATTCCTTTTATCATTTGTTTTTAGCACATTCAAAAATAGTGATACTTTCCTTTCTTGCTGTGGTTTATTCAGATTTGGGGGCAAGAAAAAGAATGGTATGGAAGAAATAGTGGATAATAGTCCAGACACAACAAAACCAAGCCACCAAGCTCCAACCCAATGAGAGTCCTTAGGAGTTATCCTGATCATGCCTAGAATAAATAGAAGAAGCTATTCAAAATCATTTTGAAGTACAGTAGGTTCTGGGAAATAATGACAATGATTACAGTCCTCCTTAGATGAACAAAGTAAAGTATATGTCATAAATTTTAAAACTCTATTTTTTCTTTTCATATTTTGTTATCTCTGAAACTAGGATCAGTCTAATATCTCTGAAACTAGGATCAGTCTAACATTTGATGACATCTTGCAATTGCTGTAGACCAGGAATCAGGCATGACATTGTTCTCATTTCCTGAGCTTGAGAGCACTTGGTGGCTTTTCTGATTACATGACGAGATAGCTGTCATCACTGGAGTCTTAACCCCACCAAACATTTAATAACTATTCATGGAAAAAATAGGAATCCTCATTGTTGTCTGAAAATGTGGTGGGCACAAGGGTGCTTGCATTACTGAACCTCAAGTTCTGGGCAGCTCAGCACAGAAAGAGGGAGATTCCATTTGTTTTGGAAAATGTAGAGAAAAAGAACAAGAGTCGTTGCCTAGTAATTGAGAAAATTCTTCTGGATCTTATCTGAGTCCAGCAAGGCAGTACCTCTACAAGACTGCACAAACCACAATATTACCGACCATGGGGAGTAAGTCACTTGAAATACTTAGGAAGCCTACTCAAGATTGATGCATAAAAGCATACTCAGACTGCAAAACAAGGCCCAGACAATAGTGAACTTTTATGAGCACCAAGGAGAAAAACATGACCTCACCAAATGAATTAAATAAAGCACTAGGAATCAATCCTGGTGAAACAGACGTATGTGTTGTTTCAGACAGATTTCAACATAGCTGTTCTGAGGAAACTCAATGAAATTTGAGATGACACAGAGAAGGAATTCAGAATTCTATCAGATAAATTTAGCAAAGAGATTAAAATAATGATACAAATACTACTCAAACTATTCCAAAAAATAAAGAGGGATACTTTCAAATTCGTTCTATGAGGCCAGTATTACCCTCATACCACAATGAGACAAATGCACATCAAGAAAGGAGAACTGGACTCTGACCCACGATGGCTGATTAGGAGCAGCTCAGGACTGCAGCTCCCAGTGAAAGTGCGGAGGGTGAGTGGACGCTGCATTTCCAGATGGAATTTTATTGCCCACAGACCAGGAGATTCCCAGGTGGAGGAGCCCCATGGGTCACCAGCATGGCTGTTTTGGCTGGCACGGCGGGTCTCCGCACAAAATACACAGGTTCCAGGCGCCATTTTAGCTAGTGATTGGAGCTCCTGGGAGACAGAGTTGCCCATTCAACTGATCAAAAAGGGGACTGAAACATGGAGCCAGGCCAGGAGATTCCTGGGCAAAAATAGTGCCACGAATCTCAGCGTGGCTGTTTCAGCTGGCGCAGTGGGTCGCCGCATAGGAAATCACACAGATCCCAGTGCCTTTTCAACAGGCAACTGGAACACCAGGGAGACAGAGTTGCATATTCAAATGAAAATAAAAAAGGGGGTCTGAGGTAGGGAGCCAGGTGATGGGGCTTGGCTGGTCCCACCGCCATAAAAAACAGCAATCTGAAATGCTTTGGATTAAGAGTTTCACAGCAAGCACAGCTGAACCTGGGACAGCCCAGCTCTGTGTGGGAGGGGCGTCCACCATTACCAAGGCAGTCCACCACTACAGAGGTAGTCTGCCATTGCCGAGGCAGCCCACCATTACAGAGAGAGTCTGCCATTATAGAGGTGTCCTGCCATTGCTGAAGCAGTCCTAACTATATCTGTATAAACAGGACTGCAGGGAAGTTCACACGGCAGCTGGGTGGAGCCCACAGCAGCTCAGCAAAGCCTCTGCAGGCAGACTGTGACTAGGCTGCCTCCTCGCTGGGCAGGGCAGCCTTAAAAAAAGGCAGCAGCATGACAGAAACTTATAAATAAAGCCCTAACTCACCGGGATGGAGCACACAGGTTTTAAAAAAAAGGCATTTATGAGTTCTGCTGCAGCAGACTTAAACGTACCTGCCCAGCAGCTCTGAATGAACAACAGTGCTCACAGCTCAGCACTTGAGCTCTTATAAAGGACAGACCATCTCCTCAAGCAGCTCCCTGACCCCCGTATATCCAAAGAGTCACATCATAAAGGAGAGCTCAGACTGACATCTGGCGAGTATCCTTCTGGGACAAAGATAGCAGAAGAAGAAACTGGCATCAACCGTTACTGTTCTGAGCCACTTCAGGTGATACCCAGGCAAGAAGGACCAGGAGAAGACCTCAGCAGTCCTACAGTAGAGGGGCCTGTTAGAAGGAAAACTAAGAAACAGAAAGAAATAACCTCATCATCAACAAACTGGATGCCCACTCAGAGACCCAATCTGAAAGTCAACAACTACAAAGGCGACAGGTGGATAAATCTACAAAGATGGGAAGAAACCAGTGCAAAAAGGATGACGACACCCAAAACCAGAACGCCTCTCCTCCTACAAAGGATCACAACTCCTCACCAGCAAGGGAACAAGGCTGGATGGAGAATGAGTGTGATGAATTGACAGAAGCAGGCTTCAGAAGGTGGGTAATAAGAAACTTCTCTGAGCTAAAAGAACATGTTCTAACCCAATGCAAAGAAACTAAGAATGCTGAAATAAGATTTGATGAAATGCTAACGAGAATAAACAGCTTAGAGAGGAATATAAGTTAATTGATGGAACTGAAAAACACAACACGAGAACTTCTCAAAGCATACAAAAGTTTCAACAGTCGAATT
>CAUYLG010065748.1:0-32737 GCA_963573385.1 Cacajao melanocephalus
GTCCGTGTTTGGCAGCCTTGCTTGCACTTTGAATTACCTGAGGACTTTTTAAAAATCCCAATGCCCAGGTCACATCCCATACCACTTATATTAGAATCCCAGAGGTGGGTGTTGAACAATGAGAACACGTGGACTCAGGGAAAGGAGCATCCCACACCGGGGGCATTTGGTGGGGGACTATGGGAGGGATAGCAGGGGGTGGGAAGGGTGGGGAGGGATAACGTGGGGAGAAATGCTGGATATAGTATGCACCTATGCAACAACCCTGCATGACCTGCACATGTACCCCAGAACCTAAAGTAAAATAAAATTTAAAAATAAATAAATACATACATACATAAATATTTGTGCATCACTGGTATAGTCCTTTTTGTCACCTCAGGGCACAAATCGTTCATAGCTCTTTCATTATGTTCATTCAATTCCCAGGGCTGCAGGTAGTCCATATTAGGAGGAACTCTAGTAGTTCATGTTCAGGCCCACCACCCAATGTCATTACCGTGCCCCAGAACTTGGGGACCTATTCAGTCAAGCTGCGAAAGTTCTGCTGCTACATCTCAAGCAAAGTGGAAGCTGGGTCAGGACTTCTGGCTGCCATTGCTTCTGTCACTGTCCCCAGGATACCTATGGATCACTGGCCTCACACCACCTAGAGATTTTCCTGTTCCTTGCTCTCACGGTACCTCCTTGGCCATAGTGTCATCCTTGGGTTCCCTAGGTTTTAGCCTCTTCAGTTTGCACTCGCAGGTTTGGCTGCTGCTTTCAAAGCAGAACTACTGCATCAACATAGCAGGTGCAGAGATCTTCTGGCCTCAATCATCACCCACTGACTTCTCTGCCCTAGCCTTGAACTCAGGTGACCAATCCAGTTGGAACCTCCCCAGATTCTCTGTGTCCAATAATTTTGGACTCAAAAGAAAGAGCCTCACTTTCTCTCCTCTCAGGAGGTCTCTTGGTTCTTGAGCAAATGTATCCATTTCTTCTCCTACCTCCAGTCTTTGGGTCTCCAAAGGTTTTTTCCTCCCTTTCTCCAGGACAATGAGTCCCCATTTACAAGTGCCTGTTTCTATTTGAGTAAGATTTCTATATACAAAAAAGTGTTCCTAGGGACAAGAGTAACTGGCACTCCTGTTGGAAGATGTTAAGATCTAAGTCACTGGGCACTTCCCCCAACACACACACACACACACACACACACACACACACAAAGACACACACACACACACACACACACACACGGCTTATCTGCACTCTAGCACTGGCAATGACACTAACTCTAAAATCCTGAGCAATTTTATTTCCCCATCTTACCCTAAGCAGTGGTGCAGGGATTTTCAACTCTGGGATCTCTATGACACCTCCCAGCTCTGATTGTTTCCTAACTTATTTATTGAGCACCTGATGCTAGGTGTTAACACTGGTGAAGCAGGAGTGAACTAGACAGATAAAAGTCCCTGCCCCCACCTCATCTGACACCTACATGCCTGCTATTCCGACTCCATTACAAACAGCTCCAAGAGGAACAGTGCACTTGTAAAGTTTTTCTCACTACCGTGGCCTCATCTTTGAGCAATACGTAAGTTGCAGAGTTGAATTATTTGCTAATGCTTTATTTTAACTTCCCGCACTTAAGTCAGAAGAGATGTGTGTGCTTTGGAAAACTATTTCCTCTGACCCACTTCCCCCACTAGACACATACTATTTGCATTTTTATTCAGATTCCCTCTTTAAACTCTAATTTACAGTAAAGGCAAGAGGACTTTTGAATGGAGCCAGTGCTTTGCGATGTGGGGCTCCATCAGCTAGCCAACTGACATCATTAATAAAGAAGCTTTATTAAGTAGCCGAAGTTTCCCCTTTTCGGCATGCAATGTTTTGCAACCAAGAGGAAGGAACATCATCCCCAAAGAAGAATCCATGTGGCCCCTGAAAATCACTCTCTCTGCTAGAGGCTCCCCACTCCCCAGTGCTCCCCTCAGCCCTGCCACTATCTCCTCCCCAAATTGAAAAAGTGAGGAACTCAGGGACCCAAAAGTCTTGCTTCTTTACTAATTTCCCTGTCTGACATTAAATCATCCTAATTCAGATATCTGGGGAAAATGACTTGAGATTCAAGTCATTTACACTGTTGATAATTGGTTTAAATGATGTTTGTTAAGAACTTACTACATGAAAGATACTGTACCAGGTTCTGGGCTCCAGCATGGGCAAAGACCTCAAGGTGGAATGGAGTCTGGTGTATTCTAGAAGCGGAGAGTGGGGCTGAGGGTGACACGAGCTGAGGAGGCAGGAGATGGCCTGGCAGGGTGGGACCTTCTGGTGAGAGCGGGCTGCTGTGTGAGCAGCTGAGGCCCTGGCTTGATTCTGCGGTTACTTTGACCTTCAGCTTTTTGTCATGGGCAGACAGGAGAACAGGGATGAAAAAAAGCTTAGGAAATGAAAATCTCCCTATGCATTATATAATAAAGATGGCCAACACATTTTCATTACAAGAAATAAGAGCAGAGGCTTGCACTGAGCATCAGGACTGTACAAATCCAATGCCCAGAACTGGCATGTCCCCTGGGACATCTGCTGAGAAGGCATGCCACCAGCCCTCAGACTGACACAGCTCTTCACAAGTTGCTTACAGAGCACTTTTGGTTTATTAATTCATACAAGTCTCATGACAATGTCAGAAGCAGCTGTATGACTAATCCCCTTTGATAGAAGAGGCCCAGAGAGGTCAAGAGATTTGCTCAAGGCCACACAGCTAGAAAGAGGCACAGCCAGGCTTCTGACCCTAGTGTTCTGGCACCACCTGAAGCTCCTTCTGTTATTGCAGGCTACCTCTTCTTTCTCTTCCATCTTCTCTTTCCCTCTCCTCTTATTCCTTCTTACCTGCCTGTATTTATTCTTACTGGTGCCTCCCAGCCCAGCCAGCACAGTCCTCTCTTCAAATACCCTATGCTTCACTCTGGGGGTCCCCAATGCAGCCTGACAATCATCTGAGGGTGCTATGGGAGGACATAGAAAAAATACAGCTTTACATTAAAAAAAAAATGCAGATTATAGCCGGCTATGGTGACTCATGCCTGTAATCCTAGCACTTTGAGAGGCCAAGGTAGGTGAACTACCTGAGGTCAGCAGTTCAAGACCAGTTGGCCAATGTAGTGAAACCCTGTCTCTACTAAAAATACAAAAATTAGCCAAGTGTGATGGCACGTGCCTGTAATCCAAGCTACTTAGGAGGCTGAGGCAGGAGAATCTCTTGAGTGCAGGAGGCAGAGGTTGCAGTGAACAAAGATAGTGCCACTGCACTCCTGCCTGGGCTACAGAGCGAGACTCTGTCAAAAAATAAATAAAACATGCAGATTATGATTCAGCAGGTCTAGGTTGAAGCCCAGAACTCTCAGATAAATTCAATGGCACTTAACTACTTGGAGGTCATGGAGGACTTTGCTAATCTAACAAAAGCTACAGAACCTCTCTCCAGAAAAAATGCACAAAAACATAAATGTGGAAGACAAATCCTGATGGTTCTGGGAGCCTATCCAAGGGCCACAGACAGAGCCTTGGTCTGGACAAAATGAGGTGCTCACTGTTTCCCCCACCTGGCCAGCATTTCCTATCAGAAGACAAATGTTAAGGTTGTTCTAACAGAGCCATGCACGCACCCACAGCAGCAGCAGCATTACCTGGGAACTGTTAGCAACGTAGAACCTCAGGCCCACCCCAAACCTACAAAGTCAGAATCTCTACTTTTCAAGATCCCAAGGAGATGGGTAAGCACGTTACAATATGCAACCTCCGTAAGTTTGCCCAAAATGTGCCCCCACCTCCACTCAACGGTCACCCAAAGGTTCAAACATCTGCTCAACCCTTGAGCCCATCTTAAATGTACCATCACGAGCCTTCCCTGGGCCTCTGTGCTGGGAGTCTCACAGCGCTGTATCTCTCTGGTTAATGCAATTATTCTATTCCCTCAGATGACCGCAGCACAGGTGCTAAAGGAGTCAACAAAAGGCTGTTGTCAAAACAGTGCTTCTGTCTCCACTCCATCTGATCTTTGTTTACCTAAGACCTGCCCATCCTCCTCTCCCAGTTCAGCACCTTGACCCTCTCATCACACTGCTCAGGCCACCTTGTACAACGCAAGCGCCAAATGAGGAAAGCATTTTCTCCTCCAGTGTGTAACACAAAGGTGCTGTAGAGTGGCTCACACTGCCCTTAGCCTAAGAATTTACTTAGCTCCTCTCACTAGGGCTCAGGTGCTAATCTGCGAGGGCTGGCTCACACAACAATCTAAGGAACAAACTTCTTGCTTCCTTGGGCATCTCCTCACCACCTTCACCTCCACCCACCAACTCAGGCCACTCTACTTTCTCTTCTCAATGCTCTGCCCATCACCACCCCATTCCCATGTTCAGGAATATTCTTGGCTACTTCATGCAATTAGACCTGGGGCAGATCCAATCCAGAATGTAAGAAATCTTAGATGCTGGAAGCTTGGGGTAAGCACTGATCAGATTTATTCCTAAATTCACTCCTACTTTCCATGGTGCTTACTTTAGCGTCTCTTCTGAAAAGGAAGCATCACGTCAGATTCACTTCTCCCTCCCTGCACAGTCCTCTACCTGGGGCTCCACACAGTGTATGTGCTAACTGTATGAACACTATAATAAAGAGACAGTGTGATAGACGACAAAGGGCACTACATTGAGAGCCCAGAAGTAAGCAAACCAGCACAAACACAGCCGTTCATCTTCTATTTCACCCTGGGTCTGTCACTACCCTGTTCATGGCCTCAGTCTCCGCATCAGAGAAACAGGTAGATGGTCTCTAAGGTCCCGTTCATTTTCTGACATTTCATGAAACAAATAAAGAAGGATTTTCGCCCTTGAAAGGAAAGGGATTGCAGAGTAGAGGCCCTGGGAAAACGGGCTGTATTCTACCTGGAGCTGAGCTAAGAGCTAGCCTGGAGGAGAGGCCTTGACGGGGGCTATCTAGAAAGGACGTGGTGGGTGCAGAGCAACTGTGCATCTCTCTTGAAGGCAGAGCTGAGGGAGCACCAGCAAGGGAGCCTGCACTAGGCAGGGAGGGGCAAGCGAACTGCAAAAGTGGGTGGGGACCCAGGCAGTGGCTTCAGCTCTTTCTAGAAAGCTCACTTTTACTTCACCTTTTTTTTCACCCCTGACACTGAGTGGGTGCCTGCAGCAATGACCAAGGTACACGCGGAAGATCCTGGTGGTGGGGTCAGACCCCAGGAGGAATGAAGAAAGCATTATTCACCAAAAGGAACTCTTTCATTCCTTATCTATGAGTTGATGGGGAGGAAGCCCCAGGGGAACTGGAAATTCTGGACAGCATCACAGCATTGGCCCTCACTTTCCTCATAGCCCCTCTGAGGGCCTTTCCCTTGCATGCCCCCAAGTGAGAGTCCAACCCAGGCTTGTGCCGAGATATTCCCAGCACAGCCCCACATGAGAACTTCCTGGCTCCGGGCCCAGCATTAGGAATGCAGGCTCCAGCCAAATACATTCTTTTCTACAGGATCTGGGAACTTCCAGAGCTGCCTCACAGTGGGGGATTTCCACTCATTTTTCTTACCCCAGCACTGACCTCCCAGCTAAGGAGGGCATCTTTTCTTGACGGAGCAGAGGTGGGAGATAGCTACCACTTTCCAGAAGACTTCATTTTCTGATTCACACCCTTTCATCTTCCATGTGTTTACTGTCTGATATTTGCAATCAAGTCACTTTCCAGAGATGACAACTCCTCCCTAAAGTAGAGGCATGCTTCCAACACTCAGAAGTCCATCCAAACAATCAGCCAGCAAAGCTGGGAAGTTTTTCTCTGTGACCATGGGTCAACTGATCTCCCTCTCTGGTTTGTGGCTTAATCAGACAAAAAGAAGTAGTTATGCACAGACCTCTATACCCCCATTGATTCTGGGATTCTATGAGTGATGGTGATGTGACTAAGCCAGGAGACACTTGTTTAAAGATCTCAGCATCTTTCAGCTTGTTAACCTAGAGAAAACCTGAAGCATGACTGGATATTAAAGGGAAATGGGATGCAGTCCACCAAATTCACGGTAAAGGATGCACTGACAGATGAGAGAGGGGTTTCCCTTGATATGAGGGAAACTTCTTGGAAATAAGGTGAGATGGTCTAGGAAGAAATTCCTGCATGAAGTTGCACAGTCTCCAGTCCTGGAAACATTTTATTCTTCGGATAAGAATGGATTGAGGCATGAGCAGAGGACTGAGCAAAACACAGAGAAGTTTCAACAGTGATGGGGGAGAAAAGGGGTAACTAGAAAGATTCAGCAGGACGAGAGTAAGACTCCTCAGGAGACACAAGCAAAGCAGGGCTCAAGTTGACTTGTTCTCTCTTCATCCTGCATTTTTGTAACTCCACCAGAGTCTGGAACGGCCAACTCATAGAGTCACTGCTCTGGGGTTCTCCAAGAAACCAATATCCATCATGAGACGTTGAGTCTCGTGCCAGGAAGAAAAGATTCTGGAATCAGAACTTCCTGGGTGGGAATCTCAGCCACATCGACTATTCTGTTTGAATTTCTGGACAAATAACTTCAGTTTTAACCTAAGAAAAGGTGAGTTGGTTTGAAAACTAAGCAGGTGGTGCTGGAAAGCATATCAGCCCCATGCCTGACTCCTGGCATGCACTCAACAATGCCATTACTGACCACTTAGTAGGAACAAAACAGCCATTTGTTGAATACAACCCATTTCTTATTACAAATGTGGTGACTGACAAGGGTTTTCTTCTAAGAAACCCCATGCATTTATAGACATTGCCTCAGTGACCCTTTATGAAAGAAGAGTCGCTAGTCCTTGCATGCCCATTGGGCAAGGGCACTGCAAGACTCAGAAGGAGGACACAGTGGGCTGGGAGAATAGAGAGACCAGACTTTTAAACTCAGCTCAGCCATTAACATGCCTCAAGTAACCCTATCATATTTGTAAGAGAAAAGAATTCACCGAAATGAATTCTAAGGTCTTTGGGTTTTTATTAGTATGATTCTGTGGTTTCTGAGAAAATCTAAGGCACAACCGAAGAATGAAGCCAGGCTTTCCAATTCCCGAAATACTCCTCCTCTGCTTATTCATGTCCCCTGGAAATCAAGAAGGAAGCTGGGAGAAGAGCCGCCATAATCAGGGATGCACTTCTTGCCCACTGCTGCCTGCTGTGCTAACCACAGGCTCCTAACTCATAATGACTTAAGCACAGGGAATGTTTATAGATGCTCCTTTAGCTGACTGCCCATTTGGAAGATGCTGAGGACAGAGAGAGGACCCAAGCAGGCAACTGGTTGGAGGACTTGTGCACGTTCCCTTCCAGCAGTACGTCACAGAGGTGGCCGCACAGACAGTGAGGACAGGCTATCTGGATTCTCTGCTTGAGGGGACCTTGAGCAGGTTATTCAACCTCTCTGTGCCTCAGTCACCTGATCTACAACATAGGAATTAGCAATCCCTACTAGATGACTTTGGGAAATTTATAGACTTAATATTAGTAAAGGGCTGAGAATATTCCTGGCAGAGTAAGCACTCTGTATGATAGGGGCATTTCTTCTGCAACACCACATGATGTCCATGGCTTCATCCAAGTCTGAAACCCTAGAACCCTTAGAATTCAGTTCAATGTTTACATAATCCTACAGTTCTGCTAGGCTTCTATTGTGCCACTATCCTGCATTTGAATGAGCAAATGGATTTATTGCATTGCCAGGGAGCCCGCCAAGGTTTCAGAGGTCCTTCCTTGGCTGGGAGTCCTCTTGGACTGTGGCCTGAAGGTAAGCTGGCAGCAAGCCTGACATGCTTTCATCTAGTTTCCTCGCTTCCTTCCTTTTCTGCAGAGTTTTCACGTCAGAGAAAGTGGAATCCTTAAGAATAATTCTCTTAGTTCACATCTGTGGTCAGTCTGGGCTTAATGGCACCCCACCCTCCTCATTTGGTCATTTGGTCTCAGCAGTGAATAGAAAAAGTGTTTTGTCCTAACCCACTGCTTCCCTTTTCTACTTCCTGGAAATCCCCAGTATGCTGCATTTGCTCAGCAAATTTAACAACCCACTTATTATTCATGGAATATCCCTCCTCCCGCTTGACTCCACCCTTCTGTTTTTGCTTAAAAAGACAAGAGACAGCAGTCAGAGGGGCAGAGAGGCTGAGACCAACCCAGAAACATCCAGTTCTCACACTGAAGCTTTCATCCTCGCCTCCAGCATGAAGGTCTCTGCAGCACTTCTGTGCCTGCTGCTCATAGCAGTCACCTTCAGCCCCCAGGGGCTCGCTCAGCCAGGTAAGGCCCCTCTCTGCTTCTCCTTGAAGCACTGTCCTCTCTCTGAGTTATCATGGACCATCCAAGCAGATGCAGCACCCACAGTCTTGCTTTAACACTGCTTTTCCGAGAAAAGGTGACTCAGAAAAGGACCAGGGGTGAGCCCAACCATACAGCTGCTGCTAGGCAGAGCCTAAACTAGAATCCAGCTGTGAAACCCAAATCCAGCTCCTTCCAGGATTCCATCTCTGGGAACACCCTCAGTGCAGTTACTCACCCAGCTGCTTTCAGCAGAGTTTGGGGATCAGCATGATCAAAGAGAGGGTGGGTGTGTGGGCTGTTTCCAGACACGCTGGAGACCCAGAATCTGGTCTGTGCTTCATTCACCTCAGCTTCCAGAGACAGTGGCTCTGCAGAGGTAATGAGTGTCAGGAGATTTCATGACCAAGCACAGACTATTCAGAGCTTAAAAGGAGAATCCTAGTGGGAGGTCTCCAGCTGATCTTTCCTGGTGCTGATCATCTGGATTATTGGTCCCTCTTAATGACACTTGTAGGAGTTATCTAACTTTAACAGCTCCTCCTTCTCTCTGTCCATTATCAATGTTGTATACCCATTTTACAGCATAGGAAACTGAGTCATTGTGTCAAAGATCACATTCTAGCACTGAGGTATAGGCAGAAGCACTGGGATTTAATGAGCTCTTCCTCTTCTCCTGACTTCCTTTTGCTTTTTTCTCATGACTCACCTGCTGTAAGATCAGAAGAATCCAGTTCATCCTAAAATGCTTTCTCTTTGTGATTTCTTTTCCAGATGCAATCAATGCCCCAGTCACCTGCTGCTATAGCTTCACCAATAAGAGGATCTCACTGCAGAGGCTGGCGAGCTACAGAAGAATCACCAGCAGCAAGTGTCCCAAAGAAGCTGTGATGTGAGTTCAGCACACCAACCTTCCCTGGCCCGAAGTTCTTCCTCAGGGAGAAAGGGACAAGCCTCATAAACCTAGAGTCAGACAGTGCACTATTTAACTTCATATACAAAGGTTCCCAATGGGAAAACTAAGTCACAAAGAGGAAAAGTGACCCCTGACATCACTCTCCGCCTGGGTGCCTTTTCAGAACACCCCAATTTCTTTAGCTTGAAGTCAGGATGACTCCACCTGGACGCCTATAGGAGCAGTTTGCCCTGGGTTCCCTCCTTCCACCTGCCTTCCTCCTCCAGCTCCCACAGCAGCCTGTTGGTGCAGAATGGGCTGCACTCCTAGGCCAAACCTGCAGAGGAACTTCATCTAACTGTGTCCTCCCTCTCCACAGCTTCAAGACCATACTGGCCAAGGAGATCTGTGCTGACCCCAAGCAGAAGTGGGTTGAAGATTCCATTGACCACCTGGACAAGCAAATCCAAACTCCAAAGCCTTGAAATCTCACTCCATAACCCAAAAATCTACAGCTAACTTATTTTCCCCTAGCTTTCCCCAGATACCCTGTTTTATTTTATTATAATTTCAAAGGATATGAATTTTGTTTATTGATATGAAACATTATGCCTTAAGTAATGTTAATATTGTTTAAGTTATTGATGTTTTAAGTTTATCTTCCATGGTACTAATGTTTTTTATATAAAGAGACTCAGGCAAATTGCCTTTTCTTTGTGAACCGCAATTCTACCCCGGGATGTTTTGAGGATCTTTGCAAGAATCTTCAATACAAAGACTTTTTGTTTTAACAATCCAGTGCATTGCTGAAATATTACTGTGGAAGTGAATATTATATAATTATTACACAAATAAATATATTTTTGTACAAAACCTGACTTCCAGTGTTTTCTTGAAGGAAATTACAAAGCCAAGAGTATGAGCTTGATAGTGACAAAGGAACATGATTTCAGAGGGTGGGGCTCACATTTTAAAGAAATGGGAATGTGGATTGCCCCCCGTCTTTTCCACTGGGTGGTCTCCTCTGAGCATCCATAAAAAAATTATTATGGCAGGCCAGTTAGGCATTAAAGCACCACCCTTCCAGTCTCCAACATCAGCTTCCCAGATCCCAATGACCCTGGCCACCCATTTAGCAAGAGCCCACCCCCATTCCTTTTCTCACAGGCCCTGACCCCTGCCTGCAATTCTTCCCATAACATATTGCAACTGGCCCCTAACTGGGCTACCCACTCCCAATCTGCACCTCTCTAATTAATCCCCCAATTGGGAGTAATACAGACACTGCCAGTATTAGGAAATACGGACAGACTTAATCACCATTGATAAGATGATAAGTTTCATAGACATGATGAAACTTGAACTTATTCTTTATGAATGAATAAAGCATTTCTAGGAAAATTACGAGATCATTAAGGGAAGAAAAAGAAGAGCGGGAGCAAATACCTGGAGGTAGAAACGGTGATGATGTGTACATCAAGGAGGGGAAAAAAACAATCCATCAAATGGGAATTCAGGCCCATATCAATGACAAAGAATGAGAAGTTTAGAAAGGAAGGTTGAATTAAAGGATTTCAAAGTTAGGGTGAAGAGTTAGTACTCAACTTTGTAGGTTAAAAGAAAATGATGAAAATCTTCAGTCCAATGAGGAGGGATGTGCTATGTTTAGAGATTCAGAGATAAGTTTCAGGAAATGTAACTTATTGGTTTTACACATACATAGAGAAATAGGAACTAGTGAGAAGCTATTGCTATGGTCCAAGCAAGAGAGAATAAGGGCCCGAATATGGAGCCCAAGAGGCAGCACTGGAGAAGAATGAGTCATGCAGGGTGAAATGCTGCATGTTGTAAATGGAGGAGAAAGACCTGTGACTTCAGATATGAAAACCTCATCTTCAACCCTCATTTTAAGTGGCCAGCTTCCCTGAAACCAGAATGTGTTTCCCTCCATTACTATCACCCCATCCCAATCTTAGGAGCCTGGAATGATCCGTTTAAACAGATGAGCCTCCTATTCCTAAATATCCACCTAAAGTGTATATTCCTTTGCAGGACATTTGTTCCACATGGGAAGCGTTTGGCCTATCTGGGCACCCAGACCACCCTAACATCCAGGAATGCAGGTGTCTTGCTGTATTGAATAAACTGCATGGTTCTCAGCTTCCCAATCTGGTGGGGAAATGACCGCTGTGTCAGGCTAGAGCAGGCAGTGCTTTTGGCAGCATGAGGTGCTGGGGACAACTTTGATTGGCAAGAAGTACTCTCAGGTTCTCATCCCAGAGCCAGTAGTGACTCACTTTGTCAGTCAGGACAGGTCAGGTATTCTGAGCCTTCCTCAATAATATAGGGATGATGATGTGTTGCAAATAAGAACCCAGGGGAACTTAGGTTCCCTTCTGGATCTGGGAGCATGTCTCTTGGAAAACTTCCATTTCTACTAGCTGGAGTTGTAGAGGGAAAGAGGGGATTCTGCGTCTACATTTCTGAGCCAGTCCAGGGTCCCTGAATCAACTAAGGAATCCCTTCAAGAGCTCCAAGTACTCTGATACATCAATCAGCAGACAATTTATTGACAGCTGTTTAGAAAACTCACTGACCCTGTCTCCAGGTCAAACAGCCCTCCCGGCCTCTCCTCTACCCCTACAGTACCTGGCCTTGATCACCAATCAGGAGTGAAATCTCAAATTGCAGTAGATGCCAAGAGACTAGAATGCAAACAAATAAGACCTCATTGTATGGCTTCCGAGCAGCAGTCCTGTGATGCCAGGCAGATTTGAGGCAGACAGTCTGAGAGGAGAGGAGGCAGAGGAAGGGGGGATACATGTTGTCAAACCCTAAATTAATCTGCTTACATTCTTTTTGCAGGTCACATCTATTCATTTTCAGAAAATCTTGAACCCATACTCTTTTCTAGCTAAGCATGGAATTCCTTGCTCCTTGCATGATGAAACTGAGCACAGGCATGGGCGGCGTTGAGACCCTGTTTTAGGAGAGCATGCCAAATGCAATGCATTCATTTCCTGTTGCTGTCAACAATCAGTTCCAGGAAATCTAGGCTTTTTCTAGTCATGCTCAAAATTCTTTCAGCCTCTGCTCATTGTTCAAATCCAAAGCCACTTCCACATCTGTAGGTGTTCCTTACAGAAGCACCCTATTTCCAGGTACCAAAATCCGTATTAGATTCTTAACGTTACTGTAACAAATTACCATAAGCTTAATGGCTTAAAACAACAAAAATGCATTGTCTTGTGGCTCTGGAAGTTAGAAGTCTATAATGGGTCCCTAGGGCTATATTCATTCCTTCTGGAGGCTCCAGGGGAGAATCCATTTTCTTGCCTTTTCCAATTGTTGGAGGCTACCTGAACTCCATACCTCGTGGTCTCTTCGTGTAGCTTCAAAACCTCTCTCTCTCTCTCCTTTGCTTTCAAAGTCATATCTTGTCTCTGACTCTGACCTTCCTGCCTTCATCTTAAAAGGTGATTATATTGTGATTATGCTGAGCCCATCTTGAGAATCCAGGATAACGTCTTCATCTCAAGATTCTTAATCACATTATTCCCTCTGCTATGTCAGGTAGTATACTTACAGAGCACAGGGATTCGATTAGGATGTAGGCATTTTTTTTTTTTTGAGATGGAGTCTTGCTCTGTTGTCTAGGCTGGAGTGCAGTGGCACAACCTCAGCTCACTGCAGCCTCTGCCTCCTGGGTTCAAGCAATTCTCCTCCTGCCTTAGCCTCCCGAATAGCTGGGATTACAGGATGCACCATCACGCCCGGCTAATTTTTGTATTTTTAGTAGAGATGGAGTTTTACCATGTTGGCCAGGCTGGTCTCAAACTCCTGGCCTCAGGTGATCCACACGCCACAGACTCTCAAAGTGTTGGGATTATGGGTGGGAGCCACCATGCCCAGCCACAAGGGTGTGAGCATCTTTGGGAGGACAACGCTGCTGAGACAACCATAGCCAGTAGCCAGGTGAAGATTTACAATAGGTAGTTGGACAGTGTGACCTGGTCTTTGAGATCTGTATCTGGTTTGGTGACTAGATTGCAGGTAAACTTTTGCAAGTCACCTTTTATCTGTGGGTCCATAGGCTGTGAATTTAATTTGTGCATTAAATCCTTCCTAGGCCAGACATCATGGCTCACGCCTGTAGTCCCAGCACTTTGGGAGGCTGAGGCAGGTGGATCACTAGGTGAAGAGTTTGAGACCGGCCTGACCAACATGGTGAAACCCCATCTCTACTAAAAATACAAAAATTAGCCGGGTGTGGGGGCACACACCTGTAATCCCAGCTACTTAGGAGGCTGAGGCAGGAGAATCGCTTGAATCCGGGAGGCAGAGGTTGCAGTGAGCTGAGATCGCACGACTTCACTCCAGCCTGAGCAGCAGAGCGAGACTCTGTGTCAAAAATAAATACATAAATAAATAATAAATGCTTCCTAAGTTTCCTAAAGTACATTAAAGTAACCCGAGGTCTTTCCAAAACATCATTATGTCCCCAAAGATTCTGATTTAGAATGTTAAAATGGAGGAAGTTTCCTCTTCACATTGGTGTATTTTATGAGTTCCTTAGAAGATAGATACTTGTCCACAGACGAGTTTGAGGCCATGTGCTCTTCACTTCTTTCATATTCGGATCATTGGAGCTGACATCCAGTCTCGGTAACCTCTGACTTGGGTTTTCATATTGTCCTTTGTTCTGACCTAGGCTTGACCAATTAACAATCAGGAACAAAAGGGAATATAGAGTCCAGACATTCAGGACATGGGAGAGTTTGAAATACAACTGTTTCACCATCCCAGGCAATAGGATGGATTTTTTTTTTCAAATGCGTTGAACCACAAAATATCCATAAAACCTTTCAGTTTGACTGAGTGGCTTAAAGAAGAGAGTGGGTTAACAATGTGACATTCCCATTCTAGCCTGGAAACATGATCCTAAAAGAAAGTTCTGGGTTGTGTGTAGAGGAAGCAGAGAAATCTGCCAAGCACTACAAGTAGAAAAAGATTTTATATGTCTTTACTGGTAGATTAGAAAAGTGCTAGTCATTTTTTTGAGGAAATTATGCTGCCAAGAAAGTCAGAAGCCAAGACTGAAAAAGGCTTTGATTATTCTATCTATAAAACAACTTCTGAATCTTCCATGAGCCAGAAACAAGTCATGACAGCCGCTGAATGAGGGCATGTCCACTGAGTTCCATGTCCAGTGTGGCCAAGGAGAAGAAATGGACAAGCAAGGGCCTCACAAGAGGTGGATCTGGGGCCCTGGACAAGGACACCCTTCTTGCAAGTGAGATCAGATCCTCTGTTCCTATTCCAGGAAGAGACCCTTTTGATGTCTATCCAGCAGTGTATCAGAACTACTACAAATCAGTCATTGCTGGGTGTCTCCCAGTCTTCCTTGTCCAAGGAGAATGTTTATTTTAAGCATCTTATTCCTAGTCCACCTTGTAAATGAGTGTATACATTGAACAGATACATTGTTCATTTTTTAAAAGTACTGTCAATCTCGGAGGCTATAAAATTTATTTCCATAAGGTATCATTATCTCTTTACTAAAGTTTTTAATTTCAAAAAATTTTGGTTAAAAAAATGTGTACAATAAAATGTATCATACTTACCATTTTAAGTGTATATTTCAATGGTGTTAATGTTAATATACTTAACATTGTTGTACAACAGATTTCCAGAATGTTTTCATCTTATAAAACTGAAACTGCATACTCATTAAACAATAACTACTCATTTCATCCACTGCCCAGCCCCTGGCAACCACTATTGTACTTTCTTCTTCTATGAATTTAACTACTTTAGGTATCTTCTATAAGTGGGATTATACAATATGTGTCTTTCGTTTGTTTCAGAAATGCCAGATATAGGTGATGGGGGGGAAGGCAGCAAATCACACTGACATGTGTGTACCTATGCAACAATCTTGCATGTTCTTCACATGTACCCACAAACCTAAAATGCAATTAGAAAATGGTTTGTTTCATTTAGCATAATGTTGTCAAGGTTCATTTATGTTAAGGCATGTGTCAAAATTCCCTTCTTTTTTAAGGTTGAATAATATTCCATTGTATGTATATACCACATTTTAAAAATCCATTCATTCAATGATGGACAGCTGGGTTGTTTTCATCTCTTGGTTATTGTGCATGATGCTGTTCTGAATGTGGATATGCAAATACCTCTTCCAGATTCTGCTTTCAGTTCCTTTGGATATATACCCACAAGTGGGATTGCAGCATCATATGGTAATTCTATTTTTATTTTATTTTTAAGATCTACCATATTGTTTCCATAGTAGCTGCACCATTTCACATTCCCACCAACAGTAAACAAAAGTTCTAGTTTTTTCACTTCCTCCTCTTCACTTGTTATTTTCTGTCTTTTTAATACTAGCCATCCTAATGGAGGTGAGGTGATACCTCCCTATGGTATTGATTTGCATGTTTCTAGTGATTAGTGATATTGAGCATCTTTTCAGATATATGTTGGTTATTTGTATATCATCTTTGGAAAAATGTGTAATGAAATCCTTTGCCCATTTTAATTTAGTTATTTGTTTTTTTATTGTTGATGCTGTAGAAGTTTTTCTTTTTTCTTTTCTTTTTTTTTTTTTTCTTGAGACAGACTCTTATTCTGTTGCCCAGGCTGGAGTACAGTAGTGTGATGTCAGCTCACTGCAACCTCCACCTGCTGGGTTCAAGCAATTCTTGTACCTCAGCCTTCTATGTAGCTGGGATTACAGGAGTGTACCATCAGACCCAGCTAATGTTTTGTACTTTTAGTAGAGATGGGGTTTCACTACATTGGCCAGACTGGTCTCTAACTCCTGGCCCTCAAGTGACCTGCCTGCCTGAGCCTCCCAAAGTGTTGAGATTACAGGCGTGAGCCACTGTGCCCAACACGAAATTTTTTATATATTCTAATGTTAAACCCTTATCAGTTATAAGATTTGCAAATATTTTTTCCCATTCCATAGATTGACATTCCATTCTGCTGATTGTGTCCACAAAACTGTTTAAGTTTGATGTAATCCCATTTATCAATTTTTGCTTTGGTTGCCTGTGCTTTTGATGTGATAAAAAAAAAAAAACCCAGCAGAGCTCGGTGTCTCATGTTTGTAATTCCAGTACTATAGAGGCCGAGGCGGGTGGATCGCCTGAGGTCAAGAGTTCAAGACCAACAACCAACATGGTGAAGCCCCAACTCTATTAAAAATGCAAAATTAGTCAGGCATGGTGGTGTGTATCTGTAATCCCAGCTACTTGGGAGGCTGAGGCAGGAAAATCACCTGAACCCGGAAGGCAGAGGTTGCAGTGAGCTGAGATTGTGCCATTACACTATAGCCTGGGCAAAAAGAGTGAAACTCCATCTCAAAAAAAAAAAAAAAAAAAAAAAAACTTTGTCACATCCAATATCATAAAGATTTCCCTGTTTTCTTCTAGGGGGATTACAGTTTTACATCTTGCATTTAGGTCTTTGATCCATTTTGTGTTGAATTTTGTATACGATATAATATAGGGTTCAACTTTACTCTTTTCATTTGAATATCTAATTTTCCCAGCATCATCTGTTTAAGAGACTGACCTTTCCTCACTGAGTGGTCTTGACCTCCTTGTCAAAGATCATTCGACCACATACAAGAGATTTTTTTTCTGGGATCTCTAATTTATTCTATTGGTCTATATGTCTGTCTTTATGCCAATAAGACATTATTTTGATTACTGTAGCTTTATAATATGTTTTGAAATCGATAAGAATGAGACCTTCAAGTTTGTTTTTCTTTTTCAAAATGATTTTTGACTATTTAGAATGGTTTGATATTCCACGTGAATTTTAAGATGTGTTTTTCTATTTCTGTGAAAATGCTATTGGGATTCTGACAGGATTTCATTGTATCTGTAGCTTACTTGAGTAGCATTGTTAAGCTGTCAGTCTTAACAATATTAATTCTTTCAATTCATAAACCTGGGATGTCTTCTCATTTATTTGTATCTTCTTTAATTTTTGGCAATATTTTATAGTTTTTGTTATTCAAGTTTTTACCTCTAAATATTAGTTAATCCCTAATATTTTATTCTTTTCAATGCTGTTGTAAATGGAATTGTTTTATTAATTTTCTTTTCAAACTGTTTATTGTTCATGTATGTAAAACGTCTGATTTTTGTGTGTTGATTTGATGTGTTGTATTTGTACTTTGCCGAATTCC
Organism: Cacajao melanocephalus; assembly: GCA_963573385.1. Classification (NCBI taxonomy): domain Eukaryota; kingdom Metazoa; phylum Chordata; class Mammalia; order Primates; family Pitheciidae; genus Cacajao; species Cacajao melanocephalus. The sequence continues at coordinate 17,442 of CAUYLG010065748.1, forward strand.
TTTATTAGCTTTAACAGTTCTTTTGCTTGTGTGAAACTTTCAGGGTGTTCTCCACATAAAGTCATATCATCTTGAAACAGAGATGATTTTACTTCTTCCCTTCCAATTTAGATGAGTTTTTTTTTTTCTTGTTTGGTTTAGATGGGTGGCATTCAAGTACTATGTTTAACAGAAATGGCAAAAGCAAGAAAATGCTTTCAGTCTTTTTCTATTTTGTATGATTTTAACTGTGGGATTTTCATACATGGTCTTGTTACGTTGAGGTAGTTTATATTTCCACATTGTTTTTCAAGTTTGTTGAGTGTTCTTATCATGAAAAGATGTTGAATTCTGTCAAATGCTTTTTTGTCATGAATTGAGATTAAATGTAGTTTTTGTTCTTCATTCTGTTAATGCGGCATATTACATTGATTGGTTTTCGTATGTTGAATTATCCTTCCATTCCAGAAATAAATCCTACTTAGTGATGGTATATAATCCTTTTAATGTGCTTTTGAATTCGGTTTGTTAGTGTTTTGTTGAGGATTTTTGCATTAATAGTCATCAGAGATATTTGCTGGTAGTTTTCCTTTCTTGCACTTCCTTTGTTCAACTTTGGTATCAGGGTAATCCTGGCCTCATATAGTAAGTTTGGAAGTGTTTTCTTCTCTTCAATATCTTAGAAGAGTTTAGGGAGTATTGGTGTTAAATCTTCCTTAAATATGTGGTAGAAATCTCCACAGAATCCATCTGATCTTGAACTTTTCTTGCTTGGGAGGTTTTTGATTACTAATATAATCTTTTTACTAGTTATATGTCTCTTCAGATTTCCTATTTCTTCATAACTATGTGTTTCTAGGAATTTTTCTATTTATTCTAGGTTATCCAGTTAGTTGGCATATAATTATTCACAGTATTCTCTCATAATCCTTTTTATGTCTGGGACATCAATTGTAATGTTCTCTATTTTGTTTCTGATTTTAGTTGAGTCTTCCCTCTTTTCTTCTTACTTAATCTAGCTAAGGTTTGTCATTTTTGTTGATCTTTTCAAACCAACAATTCTTATTGTTGATTTTTTTTCTTTCTTCCATTTCATTTATCACTGCTCTATTCTCTATTATTTTCTTCTCTGCTAGCTTTGAGTTTAGTTTGTTCTGTCTCTAGGTTCCTCAAAGTATAAAGTTAGATTGTTGATTTCAGATCTTCCATCTTTTTTAATGTAAGCATTTACGGCTATAAACTTCCCTCTTAGCATTGCTTTCTCTGCATCCCATGAGTTTTGTTATATTGTGTTTTTAACTTTTTATTCTGAACAAACTTTAGGCTTACAGAAAAGTTGCAAAAATAGTACAGTGGGTTTCCTTTTTTTTCTTGCTCAGCTTCCCCTGACATTAACCTCATACTTTCTTCATGTCTTGTAAACTTTGCTGTGTCTCTGCTCTATTTATCTTCTGCAGTATGGCATCTGAGTCAAAGGGGCAATCTCATTTGGGTCATGCCATCCTCGTAGTTAAGGGAGGGTGGAGGAATTCATGAGATGGATATTAACTTCTGCTCAGAGATATCATATGTAACTTCTGCTTACACCTGATAGGACAAAGCTAAATTACTAGTTGCACACAGAGAATGTCCTCACTGGGCTGAATTTCCAAAATCCTACTGAGGCCCAGAATAGTTCTCATCTCAAGCTCTTGTAAGACTTCTAGGACTTTGCCTGTCCCTTGTTTCTAAGACATTCATCTCCTTTCCTTGCATCCAATGTGGTATTTCCTGAAAGTCAACCCCCATTTCAATGCCTCAGTTTTGAAAAAACAAGAGAGATTTAGGAACAACTTGTTCAAGAGGCTATCAGTATCCATTTGAGTCTCTCCCTAGTATCTCTTCATCCACTATCCATCCTTATTTCCTAATAACAGTGACAGCTAATGCTTACTGAGCACTAACTGCATTCTGATTATTTTCATTACACTTTTCAGTTATTAACTCATTCTTCACAAAAACCAAAGAAAAAGAAGTTACTTTTATTATCTCTACTGTTATAGATGTGGAAACTGAATAACAGATCGAATATGTAGCTTGCCCATGGTTATGCAAGAAAACTGGGCAATGATCCAGGCAACCATTTCTTAATCATGTCATTCAACTGTCTCTCCTGGAATTGAGCAGCAAATGCCTTTCTCTGCCTCCTATTTCCCAAGACATGTTGGTCCTTGTTCAGATAACATAGAGCAACGTGGCTCAGAGGAAACTCAGCCTATCAAATTCATACCTGGCAAATGTATAGCATGGATGGGACAATTTTCTAAATCTGTACTCATGGCAAACATTGCATGGCAGTCATAGCACCGTGAACTCAAACTCAAAGCAAGGCCCCACAGTGCTCTCCGAGACCTCTCTCTGGGCTGCCCTCACTAGTCAAAAGGGTTGATACCTGAGTAACACCCTATAAAGTCTATTGTCTATGGTGCACATAACAAAACAGAATAGTGGTTACCTTCTGGCCCCTGGTGACCACCATTCTATTTTCTGTGTCTATGAGTTTGACTATTTTACATACCTCATATAAGTGGAATCATTCAGTATTTGTCCCTTTGTGACTAATTTCACTTATTGTAATGTCCTCGAGGGTCATCCATGTTGAACCTTCTTTCTTAAGGCTGAATAATATCCCATTGTGTGTATATAATATATTTTTTATCTATTCATCTATTGATGGACACTTGTTTTTATAATTTGACTATTTTGAGTAATGTCATAACAAACATGGAAGTGTAGCAGCATGCCATGTTAAAATTACTGAAAAAAATCAATCAATGATTCTAGATAAGGCAAAATTACCCTTTTCAAAAGTGAATACAAAATGAAGACATTGCCAGCCCTCCAAAAAATACTAGAGAAAGTTCAGGCTGAAGCAAAAGATCAGTAAGTGGTAATTCAAAGAAATAAAGAGCATTGGTAAAAAATAACTACATAAGTAAATATAAAAGACAGTATAAATACTTTTGTTTATTTTTTTAAATTTTTCTTGTATCTGATTTAAAAGGCACATACATAAAGCACTAATTAGAAATCTATGTTTAGGGGGACACAATGTAGAAAGGTGTAATTTGTGACTATAATAATATTAAGATGGGGAGTGGGATAGAGCTATATAGGATCAAGTTTTATACACTACTGAAATTAAAATATTAATCTGAAATAGGTTGTTATAAATCATGATATTAATGATAATTCCCAGGGTAGCCATTAAGAAAATAACTCAAACATATATAATAAAAATGGGACATAAAATGGTACATTAGAAAATATTTATGGTTCATAAAGTAGTAACTAAAAAATTGAGGAACAAAAGAGACATAAATATTTAATAAAAAAAAGGAAAATATCAGATGGTAATTCTACCTCATCAGTAAGTACAATAAATGTGAAAAGATTAAACCCCCCAACTAAAGAGCAAAGGTTGAGTAAATGAAATTTTAAAATAAACCAACTATATGCTGTCTATGAGACACAGATTGTAAATTTGGTATCTCAGATAATTTGAAAGTAAAAATATGGGAAAAGATACCCCATGGAAATGATAATCAAAAACGAGTTAGTGGCTATACTGTTAATAATATCAGACAAGTATATTTTAAGACAAAAATTGTTACTAGAGACAAAGAAGAACATTCTTTTGTAACTAAGGGTCGAAAATATTTTTTCATCTGGAAGGAAATTAACCACTTACATCTTTGGGTGTTGATAATGTAGAATAATTTTGTTCTTTTCATAAGTGTTTCTAATTTTGCCATATTTTTTGCAACCAGCTGATACTGTCTTTAAATTATTTAAAAGTTTTTACAAAGTTCTGCAACAATTCAACAGTGTCTTATTTCCACCATTCCCAGCTCTTATGGGTGATATGTACAGGCCTTTCCATCATAAACATAAGCAGGCATTTTCTCTGGGCTCTTAGGCAGGGGTATCTTGGGAGACTTTATGTAAGGATTTTCCGAAGGAGAAAAGTTTAACCCATCAGGACACCTGAGTACTTCCTTGAGCTGCTGTCCAGGCACATCCAGGAATCCAGAAAAGGTAACATAGTCAGGACCCCTGTGTTCTATTCCAACTTCATGGATTACTCAGCAGGTTATCCATGATAGCTGTCTTCCAAAAAAAAAAAAAAAAAAAAAAAGAGGAAGGAAAACAGAAAAGTCAAAGGAAAGGGTTCTGCTTTTTAGAAGCATCAAGTGGATGGGACGTACACCCTGGGTTAGAAAATATGCTGTTCTACTGTGTTACATTAGAATGAGCTGGGAAGACTCTATAAATAAGGAGATAGAAAGAAGGTCAACTCTTCACCAATTTCTGGAGGTAGGAGTAATAACAATTTGAAAAAGAGCTAATTGAGAGAATGAGTAGCCTGAGCAAAGTCACAGGGATAAGATAAAACCTGATGTAAAGCTAGAACCAGAATCAAAGCCTTGCATTGCTTCCAGATGAATGTTCAAGGTTGTATAATGGTCCAATGCCCCCATTGAAGAATTTCCCTCTTTTGTATTCCATGCCCATGATGGATGGCCCAGTTATAGGCATGACGAGCCCACACATGGGCTTTTTCCACTGATATCAAGGGCAATTATTTGGTGATTTTGTAATGTGTGGGTGAAATGAGGAGCCAGATTAGTGGTTTTCAAAATTTATTCTTTGTATTCCTGAGATATGTGTGTGGGAAGGAGGATAAGAAGTCTCTTGTCTCTGATTCAAACTGAAGGTCTCTGATTTTGTCCATAAATTTGCTTTCCCTATATTCTTTTACTTGGAAAAATATTTTTGTAGCTAGTCAGATGTTTTAGAAATGCAGCATTCTAAGATCTTTATATGCTATGCAGTTCTGATAGCCTATAAAACAAATAGTGGTTTTAAAAGATATTCTCAAATTATTTTACACTCCTCCCATTAAGAGGTATGACTATGTTTCCTACCCTTGCACCTGGGACCCTTAAGCCATCATGCAAAATATCTAGCCATGTGGAAGAACCACTGGAAAGATCACATGCACACAGGTGCACATGCACACACACATACCCCCTCCCCCCCCAACACACACAAGCACAGAGAGAGAGAGAGAGAGAGAGAGAGAGAGATTGAGAGACGCCTGATAAATTCCATCTGGTCCAACTGCTGGCTATTGAAGTCTTCCCAGCCCAGACCCCAGACATTGAGTGAGGGCCTGTGACATATTCAAGAGCAAAAAAATAAAAGATTGTTATTAAGTCACTGTTTTCAGGCAGGTTGTTATACAGCAATAGATTACTAGGACCCTACAATTTTAGGTATTAGTCTAAGAGTACTGAATTCTATTTTTCTGCTAATGTTCTATTTTACTTTTCTCTGGGTTTTAGAAAGCCACCAGGATTTAAGACAGTGAAAAATCTTTGAGTCTATTGTAGAGTTGAACCCAAGTTTGAGAGTCTCTTTTTGGACTCATAACCTGGGGATGCTGCTCCAAAGGGAAAAGGGGAATATTCCTTGTATATCTTTGACTTTGGTATCCCTGATTCCTTCCTTTTTTTATAGCATGTGTCTCATTTCAAAGAAACTGGTCTTTTAGTAATAGCCACAGATCACACACTGCAGTCTGCCTGGACGTACACCCTACCTCACCTACCACTCCTGGTCTTAGCTGAAAAACAGGCTACCCTCGATTCATACTTTCCTTTCTCATTTCCTTTCATCCTCCCCACTGTGCACTGGTTCAGAAGATTTATTACTTCATCCTATGATTCATTCAGAATGAAAAAACCCTCTCGTTCCACCCCCTTTCTGCTTCCTATAAAAGGCAGAGACAGAGCTGCCAGAGGAACGGAGAGGCCAAGACCAACCCAGAAACCTCCAATTCTCATGCTGAAGCCAATGCCCTCACACTCCAGCATGAAAGTCTCTGTAGCACTTCTGTGTCTGCTGCTCACAGCAGCTGCCTTCAGCCCCCAGGGGCTCGCTCAGCCAGGTAAGGTCCCTTTTTCCGTCCCCTTGAAGCACATTGCCCCCTCTCTGGATTATCATGGACCAATCAAGAAGACATGCTACCCACAGTCTCACTTTAACAGCTGCTTTTCCAAGATAAGGTAACTCAGAAAAGGACAAGGGGTGAGCCCAACCACACAGTTGCTCCTGGCAAAGGCCTGAACTAGAATTCCAGCTGTGAACCCCAAATCCACCTCCTTCCAGGACTGCAGCTCTGGGAACACTCTCAGTGTTGTTACCACCCCAACTGCTTCCAGCAGAGTTTGGGGATCAGGGTGATCAAAGACAGGGGGATTCTAGGGATGTGTGTGCAGGCTGTTTCCAGATACAGGGGAAACTCAGAATCTGGTCTGTGCTTCATTCAGCCCAGATTCCAGAGACAGCAGCTCTGCAGAGGTGGTAGGTATCAGGGAAATTCATGACTAAGCATAGAATGCTCAAAACCTAAAAGGGGATCTATAGTTGGGGTACCCTTGCTCTAAAGGATTGGATTATTATATTAGCCCCTCCTAGAAATGCCCAGAGTAGTCATCAATTCCCCTTTCCCCTGTCAACTGGTGATGATGGTGCATCCCTATTTCATAGTCTATAAAAATGACAGGGAGTTTATGAAGTGCCTCAAAGGGCAGAGACATTGGACTTGGGATGGACAGCTTTTCCCTCCACCTCTTCCTTTCTCTCTGACTCCTTCTTCCAACCATCCCCTATTTTACAAACAGAAAGACCCAGGACACACCCTTAACAGCCTCTTCTTGTTGTTGTTTCATTGCAGATGGGATTAACACTTCTACCTGCTGCTACAGATATATCAATAAGAAAATCTCTAAGCAGAGGCTAGAGAGCTACAGAAGAATCACCACCAGCCACTGTCCCCAGGAAGCTGTAATGTGTGTGGACGATGACCACCTACCCCTCCCACCTCAGTCCTAGGTTCTTCCCTGGGCAGAGAATAGGACTAGTATCAGAATGAGTTGGAGTCAAATACTGTGATGCATACACCATCTCTAACCTGATCCCAGACATTTTCCAGTGAGAAACAATTCAAGAAAAGAATGTAACTTCTCACTCTTGGCTCCCTTTCCAACTATCACTTTAGATCTCAGTTCCTTCATTCTGAAACCAAGAGGTATTCACTTGGGCTAGAAAAAAAAAAAAAAAGCTACTTCTCTGAAGTTCCTTCCTTTATCTTATCTTCTTTCTCCTCCATCCCTGAGGCAGCCCTATCAGCTAGGCTGACCGGCTAGACAGGTTTACCATAGAGTTGGTCATACTCCCAGGTTGAACCCTCAAGGTGTTCCATCTAATTGTCTCCTTTCTCCTCCACAGCTTCAAGACCAAACTGGCCAAGGAGATCTGTGCTGACCCCAAGCAGATGTGGGTCCTGGACTTTATGAAGGACCTGGACAAGACAACCCAAACTCCAAAGCTTTGAACACTCATGACTGAACTGAAACCAAGGCATGACTTGAGAAACAAATAATTTATATACCCTGTCATTTCTGAGAGTGGTTCTGAGGTTATTTTATTCTAATTCTAAGGAATATGAGTCTTATGTAATAATGTGAATCATGGTTTTTCTCAAGTAGTTTTTTAAAGTTATTGATATTTTAGTTTAATCTTCCATGGACTTTGGTAGGTTTTGAATGTAAAGCCTTGGGTACGTATGTCATCTCAGTCCTGTAAAAACTGTGAGATGCTCCTCCCTTCTCTACCTCATGGTGGCATTATCTAAGTCCTTGCAAGAATCAGTGACAAGATTTGTTTTAATTGTTAACATACCATGTCCCTATGGAAGCATAATGTTATTATAGAATTACATATTTGCATATGTATGATTCCGAAATTTTCACATAAAATATATTTTTGTATAACAGCTGATATTCATGGGTTCTTTTAAAGGATAAAGTAATAAAGCTGGTGGGAGTAACAGGGTGACAAGGTGAAGGGCGTGATTGCAGTGGTTGGGCTCACATTGTGGAGAGATGAGCACATAAGGACTCTGGGCTTTTCCCCAGACCTGGCTCACCTGCATGTTAGGGAAAGGCAGCTGCAGGCTGTGGCCAGGTGAACTCACCAACTGGCTCCAGAGCTGACATCTGCTTCAGCCACTTGTTCAAATACCTTTTCTACCTTCCAGACTCATTCTTTTTCTCACCATTGCATGCTCTACTCAGAGGCCTCTCTCCACCTCTATTATGACTGGCTGGTTTTCCCCCTTCTAATCAATTCTCTAGTCTAGTATAATACATAAGAATATGTTGTTCTCCGTCCTGCTTTGTTCCCTTGCTGGTGAGGAGTCGTGAACTCCCGGTGGGGGAGAGACGTTCTGGTTTTTGATGGTTTCATTTTTCTTGCGCTGGTTTCTCCCCATCTCTTGGATTTATATAGTTTTGATCTCAGGTAACTGCTTGGGGAGGCAGTCTTTCCTTTGCCTGCAGAGGCGCTGCTGGGCTGCCAGATTCAGTGGAGCTGCTGCGTCTTTTATTTATTCAGGAAAATTAGGCTGGCTTCTGCAATGGCAGCTTCCCTTCCACCCGTGGAGCCGGATCATTCCCAGTCGCTCTCTAACTGATGTTCTGGGTGCCTAACCCTGGAGTGATAGTTTTTTGACCTGCTGGGTAGGGGGACCCATCTTGCCATTTGGGCTGTTTCCCTGCATTCCATTCCCCTTCTTACTGGGAGGCGGGTAGCTCCGTCCCACTGGCTTTTTGGCTTTCTCAGCATCAGCCAGTGCTTCCACCTAGATCTGTGCTGACAGCCCTGGCACCGGCTGAAGTTGCTGTTCTGCCCTGTTCAGGCAGCTCGCTGAGGCTTTTCAGCCCGGCAAAGATCTCCTGTTCTGTGGGTTGTAGAGGGCTTGGGTGGAGTGCTGTATCTGAACCGAAGTCCCAGAGGGGGAGATCCCCTAGTCCTCTGGTCGGTTGCATGCTCCTCCTGGGTGGGGCAGTGCCCCACCTTGCTGCAACTTGCCCTATTTGGTTTATACCCACTGTCCAACCAGACCCACAAAATGAACCTGGTACCTTGTTTGGAATTGTGGAGACCACTTGACTTCTGTGTCTCTCTCTCTGGGAGCTGCTTTCTGGAGCTGCCTCTTATTCAGCCATCTTGGGATCCCCCTGTTTATTATTTTGTTGTTGTTGACTTTGTTAAAGATCAGATGGCTGAAGGTAGACGGCTTTATTTCTGTGTTATCTATTCTTTCATTGGTCTATGCATCTATTTCAGTACATAACTTGCAGATACTATAAAACAACAATGTAGCAGAAAATACAACGTAACCAGCTAACAACTTCACAATATGATCAAAACTACACATATCAATATTAACCTGGAATGTAAATGCTCTAAACATCCCACTTAAAATGCACAGAGTTGCAAGTTGGATTAAAAAAAAAAAGACCTGTTCATCTCTGTCTTCAAGAGACCTATCTCACATATGAAAACATCCATAGCTTAAAGTAAAGTGTTACACAGAGATCTGGCGTGCAAACAAACCCCTAACTTTGGATGGAAAGAAACATAGGAATAAAAATAAAATAGAAGACAGGCCCTTCCAGCTGGGTGTGGTGGTTCATGCCTGTAATCTTCATGCCTGTAATCCCAGCACTTTTAGAGGCCAAGGCAGGTGGATCACCTGAGGTCAGGTGTTCGAGACCAGACTGAGCAACATGGTGAAACCCCATCTCTACTAAAAATACAAAATTACCTGGGTATGGTAGCACATGCCTGTAATCCCAGCTTCTTGGGAGGCTGAGGCAGGAGAATTGTTTGAACTCAGGAGGTGGAGGTTGCAGTGAGCCGAGATTGCACCATTGCACTCTAGCCTGGGCAACAGAGCAAGACTCCATCTCAAAAAAAGTAAAAAAAAAAAAGAAGACACATCCTTATAAGGGAGTATAGCTCAGTGCAAATGGGATGAGGAGATCACAGAGTGTAATGATTCCAGGCATCACAATGCACCCACAGTTGCTTATAAGAAGAAAAGGTAAATACAGGAAGATGATGCTCTCCCAGGCCTCATTATATGAGATTAATGCTGTGTGCCACAGTTTCTGATCCTTTCAACAGAGGGCCTCTAGAAAGTGAAAGAGCATTGTCCCCAACCATCCTAGCAGGAGGCCAGAGTAGAGATGGGCTTATCCACTGTTCTTGCCCGCCTATATCTGTCATCCCAGTGTTAGACAAAGATATTTTACTACTAATTTCAGAAAGTATTTAATGACTCATTGATTGTTTAGTAGCAGGATGTTTAATTTTCAACTTATTGGAGGATTTCTTATTATCCTGTTCTTTATTTTAATTTGACTCAATTATGGTCACAGAACATGGTTTATATAATCTCAGTTGTTTTATTTGTTTGTTTGTTTTTGAGACAGGATCTGACTCCATTGTCCATTCTCGAGCACAGTGGTATGATTTCAGCTCACTGCAGCCTCAACCTCCTTGGCTCAGGTGATCCTCTTGCCTCTGGCTCAGGTGATCCTCTCACCTCAGCCTTCTGAGTACATGAGACTACAGGCATGCACCGCCATGCCCAGCTAATGTTTGTACTTTTTGTAGAGATGGGGTTTTGCCATGTTGCCCAGGCTGGTCTAGAACTCCTGGGCTCACACCATCCACCCACCTCAGTTTCCCAAAGTGCTGGTATTACAGGCATTGTTAGTGGTGGAGTGGGTCCAGGTTCTTGGTGTCTTGAACAAAGAATTGGGCAAAACATACAAATGAAGCAAGAAGGGAATTAAGGGATTTATTGGAAATGAAAGTACTTTCCACAGTGTGGGAGTGGGCCTGAGCTTAGGGGCTCAAAGGCTTGGTTACAAAATTTTGGAGAGTTTAAATACCCGTCAGAGGATTCCATTGGTTAGTTGGGATAAGCCCTATGTAAATGAAGAGAATGAAGTAAAATTACAAAGTCATTTCCTTGGCCTAAACCCTATGGAGAGGATATTTCCTGTCATAGCTGAAATATGAATAGGCCTTATGTTTCCTGCCTCCAGAATCTATTTTTCTGCATCATCTCCCCTCTGAGGGATGTGATCCCCATAAATCTTTATGAGAGACAGAGGAACCAATGGTCTTTTTTCTGTAACTGCTTCATGCTGACTTGGGGTGCAGTACCTATTTACTGGGGATCATGAAATTCTCACCCTGTTCTGTCTAGCAGAATCAGGGTAGCTTCTTGATGGCCAGGGGTGGTGTCTTCACCTGGAATTGGGTGGAACCTTTGTTGCATGATCATCTGAAGCTTGATGGTCTCTAGGCAAGAGGAAATGAATTTGCTTAAAGATTTAATGGGAACTTCAGGGGGCAGATATCTATGCTGTCAGAAATTTTTGTAATCGAGATTCACAAGAGAAAAAACAAAACCTGGTCTGTTCTAGAATCTATGCGTTTCCTTAAAGTCTTAGCACAAGCTACTCCTTTTTGGTTTGGTTTGGTTTGATTTGTTGAGGCCTAGTGCATGAGCTTAGTCTAAAACAATGGCCTCCCAGAATTTTTTTTTAAAATCTTCCTCTGTGGACAGGTTCTTACTTAGATAAGAGTGTGACCAAAACTTAGAGACTTAACACCACTCTCAGTTACCATCATTTTGGGTTTCTGGTCTCAGCATGTCATTTATAGGTTACAGTGTCCTCAGGGTTGCATATTTCTTTTAGCTCGTTATTCCAGTTGAAGAGAGACCACAGGACATTCTAGAGATTACTACAAGCAAGCATTTAAAACCTTTGAGAGAATACAGTGTACCAGGGAGACTATTATTATGACTATTGGGAGGATAATAGCAAGAGTTTGCAGTATGCTCCTTACCCAAGATCCCCATAAACCAAACCACCTAAAATTAAATAGATCAAAGAATGAGCTAGATAAAGAGTTTACTCTTGACTAAGCAATTTCTCCATCAATCCCCTACCACTGATTTTCTTATAATCTTCATTTGATACATTTCCCCATCGGCCACAAGTGCCAGCAGCTGCACAGGCACTTTTCTGTTTAGCTAATTCTATTATTTAGCATAACTTTCACATGAGAATTTACAGTCTGTTGTGTAACTGTAGGCTTCACAGTAGAATTTGCCATAGAACCTATCATGAGGGATACATTTATAATCATTGTCTTTTTTACTTTAAACCATTGGAAAAAGAACCCAATAAATGAGTGACAGTCTCCTGGCAATTTTCTCTTTAACCCATGATGTGGGTTAAGAGGAGTGAACCAATGTTTTGTTTTTGACTGATTATGAGGCAACGTATGTACCATTAAAGTTTCTTACCTATATTGGGCATTCATCTTTTATCTATCAAAATATAAGCTCATGCATGTATAAGGCTGGTTGTGAACTCCTTCACCAATGAAAGTATACCCCATAAGAGCACATAACAGACCCCTTTTCCACTTCTATTGTTTGTAGAGGCATAAGCAAGAAAAAAATATTCAAATAAGAGTTTCATGATCTTGGAAGTCTCAATCTGTGAACTTGGGAAAAGCTGTTCACATCAAGGATGTCATCTTCGTCTTGGGAGAAATTTCCCTGGTTAGCCTTACCTCAAGGGTTCCAATGGGTGCACAGTTCCAAAAGCATGGAGGGACCCTTCCCAGTTTCGAGACCATGAACTCCCAAATCCCAAGGTCTCGAAGTTGTGTTGTAGTGTGGATGGGAAGGACAGCCTTTCTCTGATGTTTCCAGAAGGTTCAAACCATAAAACGCTTTCTTTACCTGGTGAAAATACAGTGTAGCATAATAATCTACTGTTATAACATCAGCTGTCTTGCATGGGAAAGCTTTTATACAATCAGAAAACACGCACTGAAAATTACAATGGAATGAAATCCCTTTATCAAATGTTTATATGGCCCACCAGGTGACCAAATGTACCTGAAGATTTAATTGTTTTCCCAGAAACATGGGCTCAAGCATTGGTTTAAACTATTTTAGCAATTTCTAAGCCACTACACCAATGTATTCAATTTGGATCATTATATCTTTTCCATGATGAGGCATGGAATGCAGCACTTTAAATAATGAAAGCTTTAAGGACTCAGGAAAGACATGGTGGCCATCCTGTTTCTCCATGAGTCCATGCTTAGTGAACATTAGACTTATATCTTCTTGGATACCAGTTGTTTTTCCAAATTAGGTGCTTAGCATTGACAAGAAAATTTGGTTATTTTTGTGGTTTACAGTAACTTAACATAATAACCATGATTATAATTGATAACATATACTTAGACATTAGAATTTTAGAAATTCCATATAATTTAGGAATATATAGCATATTTACATACAATTTAGGAACACACAGTATTATTCACAAAAATATAACCTAAAGAAGATTGAACATCATTTTGGCCCATGTACCTTAACACATCAAATAATCCTGTTTACCTCTTTTCTGGATGTTTTCAGGGGCTCTCTGATTCATCTAGAAAGTCAGGCATTAGGAAAGACAATTTTGAAACTGAAGTTTAATTTTGGAATTCCAGATTACCGTAAATTATTTATTTTACCAAAATGGTGACTCAGAAATGTTAAAAATGTAAAAATCTTTTATAACCTTTTACACAAAAAGAAAAATTCTACTGTTCTTACATACCTTGCATGTAAAACTGTTTCCAGTGGTCTTAATCGCATGTTATAATGGCAAATTTTAATGTAAAACCTGGTAAGTTACACTCTGATGAAGTTTGACTATTTGCAGCACAGCTAGAGGGGTGGCCAACTCCACATGTCCCCAGGTCTTACCTAGCTGGAAAGCGGACAAGTTAAACATTTTTCAAAATCCAAAGAAATAGTTTATAACCTTAAAGCATTTAGCAAACCTAATATTTGAACGCAATTTAGACCACATGTTTACATTTTGAAGACATTTGTATTTTAACCATAATCTTGAAAACTGGCTGGGTAGGGTGGCTCATGCCTGTAATTCCAGCACTTTGGGAGGCCGAGATGGGCAGATCACGACGTCAGGAGTTCAAGACCAGCCTGGCCAACATGGCGAAACCCTGTCTCTACTAAAATACAAAAATTATCTGGGTGTGGTGGCACGTCTGTAGTCTCAGCTACTCAGGAGGCTGGGGCAGGAGAATCGCTTGAACCCAGGAGGCAGAGGTTGCAGTGAGCTGAGATCACGCCATTGCACTCCAGCCTGGGCGACAGGGCAAGACTCCGTCTCAAACAACAACAACAACAACAACAAGAAAACCATCTTTATTTCCCAAAGATTGCTAAAGTCACATGAACTGAAAGGCATTACACTTTCTGCTTTTCTGACAAAATATTTGATTTAAGCTTTTATTATTATTAAGCCAATTAATCTAAAATGTCACAGAGCAGATTAACCAGTTTGCACAGAAAGAAAGAGGCCAGAGACTGACTGGTAAGAAATTATTACCCTTTTGCCGGCATGCCGGGTTTCTGGGTTCTCTCTCCCTGAGCAGCCCTGGAGACCCTGCTGGACTGTAGGCAAACAAACACATTGCCGTGAATTAAGAATATTCATAGATTACAAATTTTGGAGAAACTAAGCTGAGAGAGAATTATGACTTAAATTCTATTTGTAAGTGTATCCTCAACACACTTAAAGTATCAGGAAGCCTAAAATCCAAAACATTAGTTGAAGGATAAACAGCTGGTGTGCTCCATTAATTCCTGCAGCCCATCAAAGTTTGCTTAGGAATTCCAGATAAATGGAATGAATGATGACTTGCTAGAAATGCATAGGAAATGAAATAACTATTCACAGAACCAAATAGAAGCTTTCCACTAGAAACTAAAAAACATCATGGTTTTACATATATGCATATACACGCAAAACCAGAGAATAAACAGAAAATGAATGAAACTAGAAGCAAAAACAAATAAACAGGAAACCAACCCTAAATTTTCCTACCTAATTTACCCTTGGGGCTGCAGTATTACCTAGGGTCCCAAAAAATCAACATAATGAATATTTTACTTCTGACACACAATTCAATATCCTTATGTTCAGCAGTATTTTCATACATTCTAAGCAATCAAGGAATCCACTTTAGGCACATGATCAGTAAGTACTCTAACACTATCCTTGCAAAACAGTAAATACAGTGCGAAGCAATGCAAGCATGTATGCGAAATTTGGCTCCACACTAAATCCAGCTTCATGTTTAACTACATTAAAAAGAGAATTAACCAACCCAAATGCCCATTGATGTTAGACTGGACAGGGAAAATGTGGCACATATACACCACGGAATACTATGCAGCCATAAAAAATGATCAGTTCGTATCCTTTGTAGGGACATGGATGAACTTGGAAACCATCATTCTC